>QFDD01001143.1:0-26820 GCA_006871305.1 Vachellia collinsii
TATATATATATATATATATTATAATCAGTTAACATCTCTCCTAGGAAATAAGGACCCTGTTTCTCTGTGACTCTGGAAGGGAAGTGCTTGATCACAGATCTTTCGAAGTTTTCAAAGCCAAGACCCCACAAGTTGGAAGGAAAAGATAAGATATAGGGATGGGTTACGTTTCTTGGGTATAGTGCGATCCCACCTATTTCTAATATATGGGGATGGATGTCGTAAGATATATCAGCTAATCCTGAAAGGGCTTCAAATATTTTGAGTCGTAATTCTTGAACATTTCGGACCGCCGATTAACAACAGAACATCGGTGAGACTGTAGCTTTAGTGCAAGAAAAATGGGTCTGTTGTGTAATTTATAAATAATATTAGTGTCTTTATCAATATAAGCACATTTCCTTAGCAAGCATAGAAGTCAAATGGTTGGTTTGAACTCATTTCTGATGATGAACAATATCAAATTGTCGGTCACAAAGTACTACTGCGTTTGAACGGGACCGAAGAGTGTGTCGTCCGTACACGAGTATATCTTATTCAATCCTCTAGCTGAGATATTATTTGGAGTTTGAATGGATTAGGGATAAGTTTTACTGGTCTCTGCATCTCACTCAGGCGTACAGGAAATGGGTTATATGCATTTGCAAAATGTCATGGGTTGCACAGAAGACCTCAACCTGAAAATTTTGACCCTCGGTCAACGTGATTTGTGAGATAGATTTGATGAAACTTGACTGACCTTGGGAATCTTATCAGCTGTGATATTCAATGGTTCCACCCTCAGTTCTCAATATTACTCAGTAAAAATTGCTTGAGGAGTGAGTCTGACAGACCAGTTATACGTAAGTACAATAACCACTTGTAAACTAATTAGCCTGCGTCTCTAGAAAGCAGTGACTGGTTAGAGAATTAAACCTTACTTATTTTTATTTTTGGTGAGGAAAATTGACTACTGTTTATTAAAATGCTTTATATGATTATTTGACTAAATCAGATTTGAGTATTATTTGACTCATTTAAGGTATTTCTTTCAAAAGTATGTTATGCATTCACATGAACTTGAATTTAAGACTTCATACTAAAATCAAAGCATGTGGGTATATATTCAACATTTGTATTTAAAATGGTTGAAGAACATAAGTTTGGGGGCTTCCTATTTTCTGCTTCATGCATCTTATGTAGTGATGGGCAGAGAAAATAAGGAAACCAGAACAGTGATGCGTCTCCTTTTAAGACAAAGGGGTGTTCTGGCTAGTCAAGTTAGATAATGCTTTCAGCGGATGTCGTCAAATCAATCACCATTTTATTGTATCTCATATCAAACAGGTAAATGCAACCAACTCGATCTTTGCATCGTATCGATACAGCTCAATGTCAAAATTTGAGTGTCAGGGAAGATTGATCAAACAAAATTCTATGGGAAGTGACAGTCACGTGTTGAGGAAGCAATTGGTTGCTTTGATTGGAGAAAGAATGATATTTATGTGATGAGCCCTAATAGAGTCGAGGGGGCTTCACGAGGCAAGTTTTGTAGAATGAGAAGCGATAAGGTTTAAGTATTTAATAATGGCCAGTGAAGATGAGGGAACATGGAGAACGCGAGGTTTGGCCCATGAGGGCATGAGAGGCGAAGTAAATTGAACAAATTCACTGACGCTATCATGCCCCAAAATTGAACAACTCCCAACTAATGAATACATTTTGGTACTGCCTAATTATTTAATTTTAATGTTTTCCAGAGAGCCGTACGGTGCATAGAAATGATTTGATTTGACGGGCTTAGCAAGTAGCATCACTTGCACGTGTTCGCATGAGCTGGCGCACATGCCGCCCATCATATCGTCTTCGTGCTTCCTAAGAAGAAGCAGACTCCTTTCTGCGCGTCTGTTCCCTCAGACTACTCTCTGAACACCTCAACTCTCTCTTCACCATGCAGAGGTAAAGTAAATAAATTTCAGAGATTACACATTGATGATACCTTCGAATCTTGAACTAAGTCATCAGTTTTCGTATCTAGTAGATTCAAGTTTGTGTGAAGTCATGGGGGCATACTTGCTTACAAATGGCCAATACGAGAATTATCACATCAAAAGCAAGATTTAAACTTTTGAACTTGACCAATCTTTTTGAGCATCAATATGATTACATGGAGCCAAAAATGGAAAGATAGAAACATAAGCTCATGGGTTGGTTGACGGAGGGCACTATTCAGGCCATAAAGCCCTTTCACTCGGACTCTTGGCCGTTAGGGGAGGGCGTTGCAAACAGCGCAACCTAAACCTACGCTGCCCCCAATATAAAAATCAACTATACATGAATTATAAAAATTAGTTAAAATTAATTATTTCTATAAAATATCAATTACCCCCTGTTCCCTAATAATTTTAAAAAAAAATAGTTGAGAGATTATGTAACAAAACGTGTTATACTATGAAACAACTATAATAAAGGTCAAAGGGTACATAAAAAAAAAAAACACACATTTCTAAGAACCAGGGCGAAAATTGTCTCTTCCCACCATCTGATTCAAGTTTTTCAAGCAAATCCGTTCATGGATTCTTAATTACAGGATTTTAATTTTTTCCCCCAATCGCCAGTAAATTGCCATTACCAAATCGGTTATATGTAGATCAGCAAGAAACTTGGCTCACCAGCAACTCAATGATGCCACAGTCAAGCACCTTCCTACACCGACCGCCAACGATCTTATCCTCCAACAACTCAACACCAATTCGTGAAGCTAGATTTTGATGGCTTCGTTTTCAGCTCAAAAGGGTAAAAATAACTAATAACAAAAATGTTGTGACCATATTTTTTTTTTAAAATGCACACACTCACACCCAAAGTATACCGCATCTACATCATGTTGAAACGTTGGTTATCTATGGATTTCGCTTAAAAATATCGACTCAGTGAATTGAAAGAAATCACGTTTCCTTCCCTCCACCGGATATTAGGAACAAAATTACAGGCTTCTTTTACGGGTGCATAGTTCTGGACTGTATCTACCCCCAAGTCAGCCTTCACAACCTACGGTGGTCCTTGAGCACCTTCATCTTCAACTAGCTCGCCATTGGGTGCCAAACCCCGAATTTTGACATCATAGTAAACCTCTTCGACTCTTCTCAGATCATACTTCATGCCTGCCCACGTGGGAACATCAACAATTTGAGATTCAAACAGATGACTACGTACAAGGGAGCAATTTATATGATATGGTGTATAGTTACTGCATACCATCAAATTTCTTCCTCAGAAAATCATTCCGAAGATTAAGCATGCGAAATGCAGCATGAAGCTCAGTTAAGAACTTCAGGACTTTCCTAGGGCAATCATAGTCCCCAGCTGTCACTTGATTCACCACATACCTTGGCTGCAAGATCAGATAGTTGCATTATTGGCAGGGGGAAAAAAAAGATCAGATGGTTGCAAATTAGGGCGTGGGAGTAATGGTCTGTACTAAGCCTTTTTCCTTAAAGTATTCAACAATTTCATGATCTATGCCTATGAACCGCAAGCCTATCTGTCTTGGACAAGTAAGAGGTTAACAAGTTTACAGGGATACAGTTTTCTTACCAATTCATTGGACATAAAACAAACACCTGCATGACAAAAAACGTATCAATATCAGTGTGCACAGCAAAATAATCAACATCATTATCCTAATGGGCAAGCAAATCATCTAGGGGTTAAAAAAAAATGCAAAAAGAAAAACCCATTAGAATCGACCTATAGCCTTGACTATACATATTACCCCAAAATCAAAGGGTTGAAAGTGAAGTTGCATGAGAGTGGTTGATTTATAACCACCATGATAAACAAGAACCGTGCATAAGGGGGTATATATATCTATTATCTGTAAATCCAATGTACAAACTTGTACAGCAGAATATTCAGTTATTCTGCTCCTTTTTCCTGACTCCTTTGAACAGTTATGGAAACTACCACATGTCTTCACCCATGTTCAGATCATAATCATTTAGAGAAGACTTAGATGCTTAGCCTTGTATGCTTAATAAACTCTTGCCCAATCAATTCAGAACAAGTGAACTTGATGGTGTTAATAATATTATCAACAAAAGTTTGTTATAGCATAAATAATATATAAAAAATCCACATGTATCGATTTGTCTGGAAACAAGCACCTTCAGTATATAAAGGAAAATGCATAAGTTTTTTCCTAATCATTTTCATATCAGTCACTACTCAATGAAAGAATCTACATGGATGAAAGGAAGACGGATTGGAACTGTGAGAATATCATATTCAGCAAAACTAACCATTATTGAGAAGTAAATGGTATTTAGTGCACTCACCTATAAGATAGTCTTCAATATCGAGACCAAACTCTGAATTGTTCACTGCAAATTTGTTAAGAAACAGACATACTTAAATCTCAAAACTTTGAACAAGAAGTAGAGCATTTAGTTAATATTTGTTGCAAACAAGAAAGCTTAAATTAGAAGAATATTATAAACATAAAATCAATCTTTTTCAGTTCCAAATTCTCTTTAAGCTAGAAAGCCTGGAAAATCTTAATCTCATCCTCGTTTCTAGTAACCAAACAGGCCCTTTGTTTGTCCCAAAGCAGTTCTATAACATGAATTCCGTATTTAGTTTAACTAGGAATGCCAACGGAAATCTACATCAGGCCTGAACCCAAACTTTAAAAAAGTTTGATTTATCAGTATTTCATATAATATTACCAAAATCAATTTGCAGACGTGTTTTGCAAATGACGAGCCTGCTTTATTTACTACTGGAAGCTTAGAAATGATATTATATTTAATTATCACAAAAACCAGCACGTGCATGCATACCTACCTAATGGCAAAATGAAAACGTTTATCAATGTATGAACAAGCAATGGCAAGAGTACAGAGACATACACCCTAGTTTTTCCTCAGCTTCTGCATGCATAAGAAGGTTTCCTGTTTCTAACCAATGCATAAAAGTAATCAATGAAACTACTGTCTGCGTCTCACTCCTCCAATCACCGTGGTACCTAGATTATATGGGGGGAAAATTACAGATCATAAGAACAAATTTTCAAGAGAAGCTCATAAACAGCAAAAATTTGGCTGAAACTTTAATCACCTATAATACTGGCCAGAGCATTCTCCAAGAACTTCAGCAAGTTGCTTGTAATGATCCTTCAATGCATTAACGCAGGATTTGGCTTTCTCCAGAAGCTCTATTCAAATGGCAAAGAGTGAAATGAGTTCGAGGTAAGCAAAACAATGAACGACTTCCGACAATTTATTTAGCAAACTATTGGATCGGACGACGCCGAGATTAAATTTAGTATGCCCAAAGCAGAAATGAAACATAACCGCTCCCAAGTTTTCTACATCTAAACCTGATGAAAAGTAGAATCCTATAGTTGAATTCTCTACCTACATAGCAACTCCCGTAGAGTTAAAGCAAACTTTGCTTCTTTTTTGAAACATTATAGAGTACAGGCATCTAACAATTAACTAAGAGGAGGCCACAATTCAGAACCAAGCAATAAACATCACCAAAACACAATCATCTAAAAACTAAAAAAAAGGAAAAAGCAAAGCATTTTCGCTTCATTCTCAGACAACAGACTAGAGAACACAAAAGTCAAGACCAAGAGTTCAAAAAGTTGAGAAAAAGAGGGTAGAAAATTGGTGGATGAACAAAAGCAACGCATTTTGCTACCGGGAGTCGGGCGAGACTGATGGACCAGAAGAAGGCTGGCATGCATAAGTCTAGTAGTGGACTCAATCTCCGAAACAACCGCTCTAATTCGCTCGCGCAAACCCCCAGACTCCTCTAGCTGGAGCCGAAAGTCCTCAAATTGCTTCTCAAGAGAATGGGACGAAGGAGACGCTGAGTGGTCGCCACCACCCACCATTGAAGAAGAGAAGCAGCGAGGATGTGATAGGGGTGGAAACGTTTCAAGTGTGAAATGAGAGGTCAAATGCGACGACGGTGAGGGTGAGGTGGTGATGACGGGCAACGAACGGAGAGCGAGGAGAAACAAGGAATTATGGAAATTAGGGTTTAAGGAGCGGGACAAGGTGAAAGAGGCGTTTCGAAACGCCGGTCTAATGTATTGCATGGCTTTTTCTAAAATGTAAATGCGTGCGTGACGGTGAGCGCCAACCGACTGTAGCCTTTCGCTCGCCAAACGTTACTTCTTAGCGCCGAGAAACATTTTGACGACAGTGATAATCTGACGGAGACGGACACAGTGTTTTCTTTTTCCTTTTCTTTTTAAAATAAAATGCCGGAAAAGAACTCTAATAATTTTCCCAATTAGTGGGTTCTTTTAGTTTAGTACTTACACTAGTTTTTATTTTTGTGTAAAAAGGAAAAAAATATACCTATAAATAAAAGAGATGTGCGTACAATTTTAACCAGACTCACGAGTGTGATTTATATTTTGTTAATTACACTAAAAAATGAGGGAGAGTTAAATTTACAATACAAGTGCTTTTAACAAGAGAAGATACAGAATGGAAATCCTAAACTGGAGATTATACTTGACCTAAATTTTTAATTTATCATTATGGTAAAAAAAAAATTGTTAATTTATCATTTATTGAAGTGGGGCAGCGTCCCTAGACGGTTAGACCCTAGTTACATTCATTAATGATACAATGGATGGATAGGGTTGGGTTATAAACACCTGGGATTTGTACAGTACGATCATAGGGGAAGTGCGTCCTATTTACATCCAAAACCAAAATCACTTATTTCGGGAGAGAAGAAGACACAATAAGGCCACTATTCGGGCAAGCACACCGAACAGAAACAGCACAACTAGACAAAGACTCCAGTCGTTGACATTATAATCATTGGCCATTAGTGAACTGCAACGAGTAATCAACCAAACTCCAGAGTACCTGAATAAATGGGATTATTTTCAGATGTAAGGACACGCACTCCCTATTCATTCCATTAGATGGAAGATGAAGGAACAGTGATCAAAGCTCAAAACTTTACCTCTCAGCGTTTGCAATCACAAAGGCCTCTAGAGCCCATTTTGGGTAGCACAGATGTACCAGGATCTTCATTAGTGTAGTATCTCTTGGCTGGTTTGCAATGAGAGACATAACGACAGGAAGCAGCACTGCCCACTGCAAGTAATGGGAAAAGTCAAAAGAAATTATACAAGTCCAATTACTATCGGCAATGCTGTGTAGGAATAGAATATCTTGTGGGCATGTAATGAGATCTTTATTTTTTTAAAAAAAGTTGTTATTTCGTACCAGCTGTGCAGGACCAGGCTGGAAATAAATGGCTATTGCATAAGCCATGCCAGTCACACAATATACAAGACAAACCAAGACCAAGTAATTGCTTCCAAAGCTTGACCTGGGATTGCTGAAGAAGAAGAACATGGACAGGTATACCACAGGTTTGACGATTGTGTTGAACGTATCAATTGTATCCTTGGAGAGAAAATGAGCCAGAGAGCTGATCCCGGCTGAACTCTCCCTCCAGTACTCTAATTTGTCCAAAGAAAAAGATCTGAGAGCCCCTATCTTGCATAGTAGGGCTGCAAATAGATGCAATTGCATTGTGAAAAGAGTAAAGACAAACATGGAAAGCTTTATTGAAATACAAATGAAGAAAAAGAGGTCAAAATTTCAAATTCAATAAAAAGCTTTCAACTTACAGACAGCGATGACAGTGTAAGTATAACCAAGGACCCCAAATGTTTCGTCATTGGCTTCAGTTAGTGTTCCTAGCAAAGCACCAGCAACTAATAAAATGAGATAGTCAACCACTTGCGATTTGGCATCTCGTAGCCGCTGCTTACCAACCCTGCAACATATATGGAATTGATTAATAATTAATACATGTTACCGACGAGGACTAAAGTTAATCAAATATTATTTTGCATTCAGGAAGCAGTAAACCGTATTTTACCCCCAGGCATACGGTTCCCTGTATGAATGATAAAGATGGCTGTGAAACTCCACATAGGAATGATTGTTCACTCTGGACACCCTCGCTATTATTACTCGAGTCTAACCCTGAATTTACGTCTTATCAGAAGACGGGGAAGATATGCTTGATTGCGAGAGACTAGACATCTATCTACGTTGATAAATAAAAAAGAACGAACACCAGTTATTTTTATATTTAATCACAGGATCTCTTACCTCCCAAGAAAGTATCTGTATTGCCGGGCTACACCAGGTGTTATTCGGCCAGATAAGTCCTTAATCTTCGATAATCTTTCCTCTACATGATCTCGTTCGATGTGCATATTACTCTTCACATCCTGCCACAACTCTTGGGCAAAGGATTGATCAGCATCTTCACCAGTACCATTTTTTGCAGCACTTTTTGAGGTAGATGCAGTTCCAGATGCAGCGATTTCATCAGCAAAATGAAGCAAATCCGGTGGTACTGCATAACCATTATGAAGCATCCATCTGACAGGGAGTTGTTGATGAGTCACGCCTGAACTTGGTTTTTCTAAGCCTTCCAAAACGTCAATGAAATGGTCTGGAGGATTCACCCTATCAGGTACGACGATTCCAATGCCCGCAAAGTATTCTTCCACTTTTTTTACAGGACCATGATATGCAGTAAAGCCCCCTTTGGCTAGAAATACAATATCATCAAACATTCTGAACAAAGTATAGCTGTATCACAACAAAATCAGTATAAATATTAGATTTTGGAAGAGCACATATACTATATTCTCAAGATATGCCTATTTCCTAGCAAGTTACATGTGTAGGATACAGGAAGTGCCTATTTCAAATATAGTGGGAGCATTGCATAGAATAAAACTACATCAGTACATTGAGAATAGGAACTAGGCATTTTGGGGCAGACGGAGTGAGTGAGCATTACCTTGGTTGGTGAAGTACCATGCAAATGTTTACCCCTTCAAGAGCCTCTCGTCTGAGTGCTTTAAGAAGTAAACTAGAAGATGCACTGTCTAGACCAGTTGTAGGCTCATCCAATATTAACAAAGAAGGCTCCATCACCATCTCTAGCCCTACATTTACGCGCTTTTTCTGTCCTCCAGAAATACCTCGCTTCTCTACTGTTCCAACTATGGAATCCCTCACTGCCTGGAGTCCCAAGGATTCAATTACTCTTTCAATTATCAGAACCTTATCTGGTTTTGGCAAGTCCGCAGATAGTCTCCATTGTTGCAAAGAAATTGTCGTTTGAATGAAATAAACAGTTAGTAGGAAGCAAAAACGACAAATAACACGCTTTAATTCTGGAAAGAAATAAAGCACTCACATATCGACTCAAACAATTAAGAATTTGATTCAAACCTCACGTGGAAACAAATTCTAATATTAGGCACTCAGTGCAACGTTTCATTACAAAATCCAGAAGATTACTATAGCAAACTATTCTTGTAATTTTGTTGAATCATAGAGAAAGTTCAGGTGGTTTTCTCTATAAACACTTTGTTAGGTACATATGGTTACAGTGCAGCTTTTTCTAAATTTTACTTTATGATTGATTATTGATTCATATCTAAAAATTATAGGTATGAGTAAAGATGTCAAGGAAACCCGTCCAAATCTGGTATAAATAAAAGTAGATATGATAGTTGAAACACTGCACAGGAATTGGTTCAATAGGCATTTGTTATGATATCCATTCAGTTTCAAGGCAAGTGCGAGAATGAGATCTAATGACAAAGTAAACTGTTACAAGAGAAAAGGAGTGTAAAATTATGTTCTGAAAGGAAATTTAGGCAAATCAGATACCTGCATCTGGCACTGAAACGAAGATTCTCTTCCACTGTCAAGTTGCCATGCACAATATCGTCTTGTGGCACAAAACCAATAATTTTTTTATAACAGTGTATCGATTCATGTCTTCCATTAATTAAAATTGAGCCTGTCATGGAACAACCTCTTGCTTTTCCAGCAATGGCAGAGAGAAACGTAGTTTTTCCTGCTCCTGAGGGGCCCATGACAGCTGAAACTCGACCGGGACTGAATTTTCCTGACACGCATCTCAGCACATGCTTGTTTTTCCCTTTCAGAGTGAGAGTTAGGTCTTTGAAAGCCACCTCAATGGGAGGCCTTTTCCTAATATCATTTCCAGCAGCCATTGAAATCACTCCCGAGAAAGTCAAGTTCTTGTTTGCATCTTGCATTGCTTTCTCCTTCTCAATCTGACCATAAGCATACTTGAAAATTTGGCTCTTGGTATGCAAATCCTTCGCTGCCTGCTTCTTAGCATGTTTGCTTCCAATATTCAAATGAATCCCTTGATGGCTATTTGGATCGTCCTCGATGGAATTCATCATTTGTGTAAGTTTGCCTGGTTCCGTCTTTGCTTTTGAAGCGTCATTTGAAAAATCCAGAGGAATTGATGAAAATTGAGCGTCACTTGTATTAGTTTTGGAGCTAAACATCTTGAGCCCAGATGGCTGCTGTGTAGACTTTCTGCGAGAAAAGGTGCGCGAGAATGACTGTTGCAATCCTTCAGCACCTTTCTTGGCCACATCTTTTGCAGATTTCCACCGTTCACGAGCTTGTGCAGTTTCTCTCACTTGCTTGGCTGCATCTTCTCTTTTCTTAGCCTGCCTTCTTTCTCGAGTGGACAGAACTTGATCGGAACAGTTATAAATGATCAGCAGGGCAGCAGTCAATGCAGCCTACAAGGACCAATAAGCACCCACAGAGAATCAATGCTTAGCCATTATGAAAAAGTATTAATATGCTTCCTCAGGGGACATGCAAAAGAAAAGAAGATGAATTTTGGGATATTTTGGGCTGACTTCATGCCGTCATGCTTCATTTCAATTGCAGTCTAGAAACCAGAGTTGGCCAGAAAAGAGACTGATGTGATGTTTTACATAAGAACCAAGGAGTGTATGCACAAATACATCATAAGCTATATAACAGTTATTCTGTCAAGGGAAATGATCCATTGACAAGAAATAAGGCCCCGAAATAAAATATACTGGACAGGAATCCGCTTACAAGAAGTAAAGCCCCATAAGCATGAATATTCTGGTTTGCTGTATTTGGATTACAGGTACTCAACTTGAAGCATTCTGCAAAATGGACAATGCAAATTAATATTCTGATTTAATTCCTACACTCCATGAAGCAAAATCAAAAAATAATAAGACAATAATTTTAAAAGGCACTAATGACAGCTAATGTTGAATCTAACCCATTATAGTATAACAGCACCATGCATGCCATGCAAGTATTGCCTACATGCAAAGTTAATATAATGTCAGGTCTTCGTCAAGTTTGCCTAAGAATTAAGTTCTGACAGCTGATAATTCTTTCAACATAGGAAAGGATCTTAAATATATAAACGCAGGTGAACTACAGCAGATCCCTTTTTAAATTGAGTTATTCTTAACAGCCATTAATTTGAATTCATGATACATAATCAAAGGGAAGCATGATGGCATATACATAAATTGCCCAAAGAAATAAGACTCACGCTTTTGAAGTAAGGAACCCATCCAGCAGTAATGCCTGAAAGAGGACATGATATCCGTAAAAAAGGATGCTCAGTGGTCAATGTCAGGTGGTTGTAACAGGGATGAAAAGTGGGTTGCAGCAAAAGTAGAAATAATTCGCAGAAAAGCAAAAGGAGGCATGGGATAAATCTATACCCCTTATTGCAGGAAAATTTACTTGTCGTGGTGGGGCAGTATGATCCTGGTGAACAGAAGATATCACTATTGTTGACAACATTAGTCCAAATATCTGCGCTTCCACAACTATGATTTGTCGCTCCAGAAGGTATCTGGTAATGATATCTGCAAATTGATTTTAGAGATGATCGCATTGAGTGGTGGAGCGTATAGGGGAAACTGGGAGAACCAAGGTACAGACTAGCACTTACGGTGAACATAATCCACTCGTTTTGTTCAGTTTTCCAAGGGGGCAATAAGAACCCAGCGGGCAGGCTTCACCAACAAAACCGGATAAGTTAGTGATACAGGAGCGACTGATTTTCATACGCAAAATATACTTTCCGATGATTTAAAGGAAACCAAATTTCCACAATGAACGTCAAATAGTAGCTGATGAAAAGAAATTGATCACTGATTCCAGATTATCAGTGCCTGTGTATCAAATGTCTCCATAGACAGGAAAGTACTATCTCAACTCTTAAATTTGGGCACAGTATGCTCATTTCTTGCTCCAAAATGTACTTCTATTTAGATGTTAAATTCATTATTTTTCTTTTTTTGCTGCAAAAGGAAAATGGCTTCAAGTCACGAAGAACAATTGATAGCTCTATCACAGACCAGGGTCCATCCAACATCTTAGCATGTCGTGTTCCCTAAGATAATTGCTCACTGGAAACCACACGATTCTTAAGATAAGGCATAACAAACCACAGTTTTAACAAAATATTTTCATTGAATGTTTAATAAATATTAACTCTTGTGCGTTATTATTTATAAGTTTCCATCCAGGTAGTTTCTTCACGTATTTATGCATTACTAATCTTTTTTGAAGAACGTATAACACAAAGCACAAACTATTAGAATGATCTTATTTGAAAAGACTAGATGACAAGAGCTTCAAGAGTTAAAAAGTCTCAATAATAAGGATAATTCCATACTAATTATATCTACAGTTTTAAGAGGTATTGCATACTTACGTATCATGCAAGTCAACCCTCGAGGGCAGAAAAACCCCTCACAACAAGGTTGACAGTCCTTGTTTCTTAGAGGAATGTCTTTTGACTCCCTTAAATATTTAGGGTCAACATCGGTGCTAACACTGCAATGCCAACCAGGTTCACAGCCTTCCACCCATGAGGTCAAATTACAATTCCTGTTGGGTCTTAGGCTACTCGATGACTGACTCTTGAAAGAATTGAAGTAGAATCTTATTTCGGCCGTGCTACATATTCGATACGTAAGATCTCCTGCCAATTTGTCCGTACCATATTTTAGAACCGTTAAGAGGAATGAATTATATGAATTTGCTTCGAGAAAAATAATGCGAAAGAAAAGACAAGACAGGATTTGGTATGTGCCACGAAGTTCCTATGCTACAAATAGCCAAGTATTATTCACTGTGTAAACTCAGCTGGAGCATAAGAGTGAATGAAACTAAGATTTCAAAGGAGAATTCATACCTTTTATCTGTTTAATGCAAGCTGTCAAAAAGTCCAGTTTCCCCGTAAAATTAAATGCTCCATCCCAATCTCTATTCCTGCATGGGAATGTATCGTTAACAACTGAAACGAATATGAACAACAGATAAGTGAGCACTAGAAGAGGGCAATATGACTCACACATCCTTTATGCAGAAGCCTAAAGTAGACTTGATATCGTTGGTTAAGTCCGTGGTAACATTTGTAAGTCGTTCATAGATTTTTTGCGTTACTATTGGAAGCACACTGGGATTGGCGCTATCCCCGTCGGCACATTGAATCCGCGGCGGTAGACTTAAAGAAACTAAACAGAACAATAGAAGCAGAGCAACCCAGGAGGCATTGTTCTTAATTCCATTCATTTCTATAATTCAGAGCCCACCAAATCATGTACCCTCGAAGGCCGGGCCAGAAGACCAGGATGAACCGGGGAGACGAGATTAGCTCTGCGCTGCTCAAGTGGTGAATAACCATTGCGTCATTGCTGACAACTTCCGTTAACATGGATTCCTTCAAACATTATTCCACCGCGGAGCAAATCACGAGTCTTTTCCCTCCGGGAACAGATAATGTAGCAACCAAATGTGAGATCATGTAACTTGACGATGAAGCTTGGAGGCGATTAGAGACAATGGAGTTGAATGCAGTTACACTATAATTTCCCCCGCTTTTTTCCAATTTTTTGGGCATTGGTCTTTGGGTCAAAGAGAGGTCGTAAGGATTTGAAGGAGTTTCCGGGTTTGGGGATGAAGAGATGGCCGAGAGAAATGGTTGGCTAAATTGAAGGATTTGCAATGGCGCCTACAAGTGAAGAAGTCCCAAAATTTTAGGCTTTGAGCGCAGTACCAGTACGTAAAACTTGGCGCGTTCGCATTGTATAATTACGACGACGTACGTGCTTCGTTCATCAACACACTTCCAATTAATTTCCCCGTAACCGTGACGAAAACATGTTAGAGGAATCTACACTTTTATTAAATTTTTAATTTAGAAACTATGTGCTTTTTTCTAGTTAAATATTTAATTATACTTTCTTAACACTATTTACTCTTACACAGAGACTAATATTATTAGCAGATTAAAATTACTGGGGCTAATTGTATTAAGAAAATAAGTTTAAAAAATTTTATTAAAAGAAAAATACACACAAATATTAAAATTAAAATTGAGAAAAAGTCTAGGTAATTTTAATATATCACTAATCACATTGGACGATATGGATGATAGTCAATTGGTCAGGCAAGGGCATCTATGTGCTTTTCCATTTTTTGAATTCTGAAACATAACACAGAATTTTTTTTTTTTTTGTACCATCAAGTTTTAGATGAGTTGAGTCTAGGAATTCACCAGAGTCAAGGCATATCTTCAGCTTTAAAAAATACTTATAAAGGTATTTACAGATCATTCATCAATGAGATCTTCACATCGACAACAAAATTTAAACTTACGGCTTTATAGATTGTGAACCAATTTCTTATCAACTGGATCTACTTTTATTGGCTGAGGCATACCGCAAATTTTAATACGTAGATATGGAAGAGACAATGTAATAAGGATAAATATCTATATAATTATAGAATGTCACGTCATTCATACTCCACCCAATAAAAGTGTTTCAAATGTCATTTATTATGAATCTCATATCCCATAAATTTTTTCTAACTATTTCTCTTTATCTATAATAAATATCGATTGTAATGAATTATGATGCTTCTGGAATAATCTATCGTTGGTTTAATTAATGGAGTAACTGGTTATGAAGAACAGTAAATGATGTAAACCATGCATTTTTATGTTTTTATCGTATGATTATTTTTCTAATTAATTACATTGAAGGGGTTCAGATATTGGGTTCATGATCACCAAAAGATTTGACTTTTGAACCACGTGTTATTGTGTTCATATTCGGTTAATGATCACCAGAAGATTTGACTTTTGAACCACGTGTTATTGTGTTAACAGATTTTAATTCGATCTTCCTGGAGGTCTCTATCTTTCTTCAAATGGCCCAATTTTAATTATTTACGTCTGCAACTACCCAATCACCCAAAATTTACATAAAAACAACTTCTCTTCCTCAATTATTTACAAGGATTTCATAAATGAGGTTGGTTTTTAAAAATTAATTTATTTGAACAAAAAAGATAGCATCTCTTTTTGGCCTTTGGTTCATAGAATTTATGATAATACAGTCAAAACTAATGAGTGAAAATGTAATATAATGAAATGATAATTACAGAACATTTGTCTGGTTTGTTATCAAATAATCATAATTTATCTATAAAAATAAAAAAATATGAAAAAACTTTTTAATTTTATTAAGACAAAAAAATGAATGATATAAATGTATAAATGTTGATTTATGAGAGGTACAAATATCCATATGTTAATTTATTTAGGCTGTAATCCAAATTATAAATCAAAATTATATAATTATAATTACCTGTTTTGTTGTAATCCATTATAATCAAGATTAATTCAATTACATTACTCTATCAACCAAATATGGTAATTGATAGAATGTATCAGCATTACATGTAATCAAACTAAACAGGTTATAATATTTTTTTTCCTAAGCACATTTATCCTTTTAACGGAGGAAATATTGATTTAAACACTGCCAGACATTAAATATGAACACCCTTCCAAACAAGGGTTTAAAATTTAATCCATCATATTGTAAAAGATTAGCTCTTATACTAGATCCAACCCCACTAGTTAATAACAAATTTAATGTTGTGTTTGATGTGTTTTGATTAGCTTTTGGAGAAAAAGTGATAAAAGTGATTTTAAACAATATAGTTTGTAGAATAAATTCTAAAAAAGTTTTAAAAAAAATAGCTTGTATAAAATTATAGTTTTCAACTACAAACCATGGTTTTGAGTAAAAATTGAGAGTGTTTATATGACTCACATAAAATTACGATTTTAAGGGTTAAAATGCATTTTAAATTTTGATAGGATGTTTGTTCACTCAATTTTTGAAATCATTGTTTGGTTGTTTGAGGCCAAACATGGTTACACACACTCAAATCCACAACGTTATAATTGAATCTAGCTTGACAATAAAAATACATCATATTTGGTTAATAAAATGAATTTGACAATAAATTATACCACCTATAGTCCTTAATACAATATTCAGTTGATTTTTTCCCCCCAAAAAAGTTAATGAATATAAATACATTACTTAAAAATATTTATTTATATATATTATATATATAGTTTATAAGTCAAGACGAATTAATTTAAAAAAATAACAAATATAAATATTTTAAAGTAATATATTTTACTTTATAAGGTTTTTTAAAGAGGCTAAAAATTTCTTATATTAATGATCGGATTGCATAATGTTACACACAATAGATAGAATGGACCATTTTAAAAATAAAATATAATATTATCTATCATTAATATAAAAGTTAGTTGAATTTTTTGAAGAGATCAAGGAAACGAATTCACTAATTTATTTATTATATTTATCTAAACTATTTTGCTTTACTTATAAATTTATATACGATATAATGATACACACATGTATTTTAGATTATACGTCAGAATTAAATAATTTATTTAATTTTTTAATCTCATTAAAGAAATCAATTAACTTTTATATTAAGTATCATAGAAGCTAATTTTTAATTAAAGGATCAAGTAAAAACGTAAATAAAGATTTGTGAAACTGAAAACACCATTGAAACAAAATAAAACAAACATGTATGATATCACGTGAATTTTAAACTTCCTGTGTAAGTTTACAGCTGTACTAAAAAAAGAACAAAATTTAAATTTAAACAAGTACAAATAAATACGGAGATATTTTATTTCGTAGTGGACGTGGACAAGCCCACAAGCTTGGTCAACTGTGGCTAACATGGCGGAAGGTTCAAGGAAATATGTGAAGCTCCAGCTTTTCCTGCCCCACAATCCCTTCCGCTTTTATACCACAGACCACGGGCTTGTCTCCAGCAAGCAACTGTATCAACCGGGGAAAAAAAAACCACCAACAGAGTCTGGTTTCTTTTGCAATTAATGATAAAAGGTACAATCACGACCATGATCAAAGTCACTGGTTTACGAACAAACCACACTCGAATAGTCGAATCTTGAACAATAAATGGGGCTTTATTTTTTTGCCAATAATAAATGGGGCTTTAAGTGTTTAATTATTGTCGTAATCTAAGCACATTGAAAGGTTGTAGAATTACTGAACTGGACAGATTGTTTCTAGCATTAAAGAGCTTCTTGCAAGAAATCCATTCAAAATTTTGATGACTCACCTTCTCGGTCTCTTTCGCGTTTACGAATGAAAGAAGGACGGTAAAAATTTACAGCCTTTATGATGCTGGGTCCCCTCAATATTACAGCACTGTGGCCACATTAACTGTCTCCTTGGTCTCAAATCCGAAGCCCCCATTCACACCCGCCTTCCCTTTCAATTTGATATTGTCTTTGTCTTGTTCAGTTTAGCTCCTTTTTAGTCCCTTGATTTGGTTTCAAGGTTTTTTTTTTCTAGTCGATAAGCTGACCTATAGCTGCCGTGTGGGGATATTCTCTTCATTTTCAATTTCGGGAGCTCGTTTGGAGGCACTCCATTAACAGAATTCTCTCTCAATCCTGCGAAAACGGAAAATTCGTTGTGTTTCAAAGCTGGATCCCTTCGCGATCATACGAGTTACATATGCTAGAGGTATGAACCCCGAAATCTCCCTCTTTTTCTTTCGCGGTTTCCGTTTGTAAACAGGATGTCTAATTAAATCCTAAATGACCCTAATTATGTATGAAGGTTTACGAACTCGTATTCTTTCAGAATACGCTTGAGGTTACGAGTATGTTGCTAATGATCTTCATTTTCGAAGCATGGTACATGTTAGCGGTTTCAAAGCTCTGTAGTTTTAAATTGACTACCTTGAAGAGGCCTCACTTGGGTTCTCTGATGTTTTTGACGTTTTTGCTTTTGCTAAAATCTGTGAAGTATCATTACCTCCCAATATTTTCTTGTACGGCTATCTGAAATTCAAATCAGCGTTGTTCAGAGGGTGAGATTGGCTGCCATGTGATCCTTTTTCTTTCTGATTAACGAAAAAGCAGAGAAGTTAATTTCATTATCCATGACTTTCAGATGTGGGGTATTACTTTTAAACTCTTTTTGTTTCTCAAGAATTCTCTCTTTCTGAAAATGCAGTCCAATAATTTCCAATGAAGTGCTTTTCATTCCACTACGGAGATAAGAAGGATGACCCGAAGAGCATTAAGTCGAATTCGGGTCTGTCCAACTTTTCTACATATGGCGAGGGTGATCTGAGAAGATCTGGCTCTGAATTGAATTCTCAGAATGTTTCCGACAATAGCACAGACTCCCTTAGGAGAACTTCGTTTCCCAGTTTGTCTCAAAGACCCAGCAACCTGAGAGTGTTTACGGTGTCTGAACTGAAATCAGCCACTAAAAATTTTGGCCGCACAGTTATGATTGGAGAGGGTGGGTTTGGCTGTGTCTACAAGGGATTGATCAAGAGTTTAGATGACCCATACAGAAAAATTGAAGTTGCAGTTAAACAACTTGGTAGAAGAGGAATGCAGGCAAGAGATTTCCCTCCTTCCCCGCTCTTTAGAGTTAATAAGTTTAGTAGTTTCTATAATGTTTAGTGGGGAGAGGGCGATTCATTGTAAAATATGACATGATGTACTTTTTCATTACTACTACTTGTTATGTCACCTTATGTAATAATGCAAGGCACAGTAAGCATATTGCAATTCCTAGTATTGTGTTTAGGACTTTAAGTAGTCGCATAACTTGCTTCAACTAGACACAGTTATAAGTTCGAAGAGTTAGCTTGGCTTTCCTATTCAAACGAAAACATAAGTTTGAAGTGTGTCTCTGCCTTGCCAAGGTAGTATATATTCTGGGTATAAATCTTTTGGTTGTGGTATGTAAACAAACCTTACCTGAAGCTCAAGGATTTTTGCTGTCTAGTGAGATACCCTTATCGTAATGAAAGGCCATTCTGTCTTATGTTTAACTTTTGTGGATATATGGTTCTCTAATGCATAATTTGTTAACGTTGTGTAAAATTGACTTCATTTTTGGTTTGCAGGGCCATAAGGAATGGGTAACAGAAGTGAATGTTCTGGGCATTGTTGAGCATCCGAATCTTGTGAAACTTGTAGGTTACTGTGCTGATGATGACGAAAGAGGAATCCAGAGGCTTCTGGTTTATGAATATATGCCAAACAGAAGTGTGGAACACCATTTATCCCCCCGATCAGAGACCCCTCTCTCGTGGAGTAGGAGATTAAAAATTGCTCAGGATGCAGCTCGTGGCTTAACATATCTTCATGAGGAAATGGACTTTCAGGTATAATCGTACAACCAACTCTACTGTTGGCAAAAAGGAAATAGTATAACCATATCTGCTATTCAATAACTAAAAGGCTTGGCAGCAAACTGGTTTTTAGCCTATCTAGATTCCTCACTTTTCTGTAATAGAAATGAAATATCATGTTCATGCTCTCTCGGCTATTCACTTTTGTTGTGACGGCTTATTATTGCTTTGCTAACTGTACTCATGTGTGAGATACCTAGATAATCTTCAGAGATTTCAAATCCTCCAATATCCTTTTGGACGATCAGTGGAATGCAAAGCTTTCAGATTTTGGATTAGCGAGATTGGGCCCATCCGAAGGGTTAACTCACGTCTCAACAGCGGTATGTACATGTCAAATAAGCATGTCATTTTTTCCTTGTGCCGTCAATAATAATTGAATTCAAGTTTCTCTATCGTTTATTTGTTTCTGTTGTTTCAATAGCAAATTGATAACCAATGTCTTTTCTTTTGGCTCGAATATGCCTTTTATTTGTTCCATCCATACTGTACAATCAACAGTTTCAGGCCACTTATCACTATCAGTGGCATCTAGCGAATGAATATACTACTTGTGTTCTTATAATTGATTATGTCCCACAGGTTGTTGGAACAATGGGATACGCAGCTCCTGAATATATTCAAACTGGACGTCTGACATCAAAAAGTGATGTGTGGAGTTATGGCGTATTTCTCTATGAACTCATCACTGGCAGGCGCCCTGTAGATCGAAATCGTCCCAAGGGTGAACAAAAGCTCTTGGAATGGGTAAGGCCATACCTATCAGATGGGAAAAAATTTCAACTAATATTGGATCCAAGGCTTGACAGGAAACCCCTCTTCAAGTCAGCACAGAGGCTGGCCATCATAGCTAACCGATGCTTGGTCAAAAACCCAAAGAATCGCCCAAAAATGAGTGAGGTATTGGAAATGGTGAATCGACTTGTAGAATCTTCAACTGCCACTAGTCCACAGATACCCTTGAAGAGTTCGACATCCGCTGAAGTTTCCCAGGGCACTGAAACCAAGAAAAAGAGAAGGATCATGGATCTAAAACCTGGAGAAAATAGTTGGTTTGTTTGGTTGTTTAGACCAAAGCTTGTAAAAGTATGTTGATTATTCACAGCTTGAAGACAATAAACCACTCTGGGGCAAGGCTTGTTCAGGGAAAGAATCATTTATCATCACCATAATGAGCTCGTGTATAGTCCTTAATACCAAGCAGTCACAGGAGAATGATGTTCGACCTTTCCAATTCAGCAGTTCTACTCTAACGTTGGGTATAAAGATCTTAGGTTGTGCAGCAATTTGAGGAAATTTTGACGAACGACTTGTGAAATTCAAGGGAAACAACACATGGATCATCTAATTGTTGTTCTGGTTCTGGGCGAATTTATATGATAATGCTGAGCATTGTAAAATACTACGGTCGGAGTTATGTTATTGTTTCATTGTATGCATAAGCATAGTGTAATTTCATCTCTTCATGATTTAGTTGAAGTTAACGATTAAGGATGCGTAGTTGAATATAGCTGTCGGTTACAGACTGAAGTGAGAAGTTACCAAATGCTTTGTAAGTATATGAAAAATACCCGAGAGAGTAAAGCCATGTGAAAGTTGCACAAGAAGCAGCCCGTAACAATGCATGAATCCACGGACTTCTTCTATTTAAAGAAGTTGAAGTGTTCAAAATGAGAATATACGAACGGATGTTATCTAATGCGGAGCTTGTGATCGTGACAGGGCAAGGATCCTGGATGAAATTGAAGCCAAGCCAAACTAGCATCATACGACAAAAAGCGATCTCCCGCTAATAGAATAGAAAGTTGAAAGACATGTTATTAAAATCCAAAAAATTAAATAATTGAATCAGAAATTTAATTAAAAAAACACTTATCTCCATCAGCACAAGTGTGCAACAGTGATTAGTCCAGGTGGTTCAAGAACCTTGAACCAGGCCACCAAAGCCCTTTGTTTGTTGGGCTTTTTCTGGCCATCACCTGCCAAAGCCTTCTTGGTTTTTTTAAGAACAGAAAGACAGCCATATCCAAGGTATGAATGTTAAACTTAGTCACACCTCCCAATATAAATTTAAACCTTTATTTTTGATGCTATGAAAAACTAGTCTCTTTCGCTAGCCGTTGGGACCCGTCAAAGCCTTCTGATTAGAATGAAAAGTCAGCTTTCCAAGGGAAAAGGGCCAAGAGAAAGTTTCGAATTTGTCATGCCGAAAATGAACAACCATTTGTGATAAACTAATTCCGAAATACTCTTTATGGTTCAGAATGTAGCGTTCAGATACGGTTCTATATGGACATTCTGATGTAATTCTGCGTGGGGTATTCAACTTTCTGATGGCGACGGTGGTTACACGTGTTCCTCGAACCATATTACTATGATAACGTGATTTAGCCTGACAGTACTGGTGGCGACCTCCATGTTCAGCACCTTTGCGGAGATTTTCCCCCTTTTATCTCATTCAACATATTTAAAGTTCAAATTTAGTATTGACGTCAGGAGTTAAAAACCTTTACTTTTGTTATTAATCAGTAGTTTTCATGCGTAACTTTCGGTTTTAATCATCCTTCTTCATGTGCACTCATTGTTCAAAGTCTGAGACCTTTACTTTTATTCTGCATTTGTCCGATGCATTTCCTTTGAAATTTAATGCCATCCGCTATTTCTATCAAGTTAAACTGCTTATAATTTTTTAACAGATTGCAAATATATATATGACTACATGGAACGTAAGGTACGACGTGATGGTAATTGCTAGGTTTGTTGCTTCGATTATTTTCACCCACAGGTACCGAGGAAATTTCATTTGCTGACTATGTATCGTACGTTCGTAACACCACACACGTCTCTACTTCTCTGGTAAATTTCAACAAGGATTATTCTCGTGTCGGTTCCTCATTTCCGAGCACTATCTGATCAATTGTTCTCACACCCGAGTACACCACGAGACTGTGAGACAAGTTGTGAATCAGGTTGGCTATCTTGTAATACTCTTGCCCAAATGCTCTGCTTTTATCCCTTGTTTTTGGATTCTGATTGGTGTTGTCTTTAATGATGTTTTACTGCCACAGCTCCAGTCTCATCCGGAAATTTATGACGAGAGATATGTTCCCTTGATATTTGGCGATTATTCAGATAAATTGTCTAATCTAACAGTACTTTTACCATCTCACCCTCCTCCCCTGCATGTTGCTATCTAAATGCATGTATGGTTTTGTGTATGATTCCTTTTGAGCTAACTGCAGCTCACTATATCTCTCCCATATTTGGGTCCTGAGAGATAGTGATGACTCAGCAACATGACCATTATTGCTTCCAGCAACATGCGTCTTTAAAGTTTCATGTTTTTGGTTGTTTGGTTTCTGCTTACCATCATTATTTCTAACTTTTTCTGGCGTCTGGATGATTGAATTTAGTTGTGAACAAGCAGAAGTTTGCATCTACGTAACAAAATGGATTGTTTTGCATAGAGACTGTTTTGTTACTCTTATTGAGAAGCCAAAACTAGACAAGACTTTCTTCTTCGTGATACTTTGGCACAGGGTTTAGCTCCTCCACTCTAGGCTCCAGGCCATTTTTCACTGATCTTTAGGTGCAATATGTGCTGATTATTGTTCTCTCTGCTAGATCTTAATTACCCTTCCACCCCAATTTCCTTCAAGGGTAAATTAACACCGAGAGCATTTCTTTGGTTCAGCCTTCAATCTCCCAGCAATATGTGTATTATCTTTTCCTGAGCTTTTGGGCAGTCTATCCACACGGAGGTACATTTATAATGTTGTCACGCTTAGCTTTAATTAGTTTCAAACAAGCTTATTAGTGGTCAGAATCACTAGATTGAATCTGATTTGATATAATTGAGTAGATTAGTTTATCTGGTTTATTGATTCAGATATACCGTGTAGGCATTAGATAACAATCTGGCGGGCCCAGAGACACGCTTCATTCTTAACCTTACATATTCACTTGGGTTCACTAGTTGATTATAGTTAGATTAGACTTTGGACGGAACTTTAGACAAGAAAGAGAAGTAGGCAAATAAGATAAGAAAGAATAAATAGCTTTTGGTTTAGCGACAAAGAAGTAAACAGCTTTTACCCTTGAGCACCTTTTTTTTTTTTGGTCGAGCGCTGCAAGTAGTACGTGAATATTCTCAAAGCGTGCAAGTTGCAAAATGTGAGTGAATGAGTTTGATTAGCTATTGTGCTGTATCTTGACCCCTTTTTTTAAAAAAAAAAATTAAATCATTGCGAATGATGGTGGTGATTATGAAGCTCGAAATGAATTTATGGTGTGGTAAAGACCCTTCATAGAAAAGGTATCTTTAAAATCCAACAGAAAGGTGACACCAATTCAGGGGTTGGCACAAAGATGGGTCCCGCAAAGGAAGGGTATCTCTCTGAATTTGATGTTAACCTTATCACACTGAACCCAAGTTTAACCCATACCCATGTATGCTTAAAAAGCAGAGAGCACACTAACCTTAATGAAGACGCCAAAAGACGAACGGTCATGTGCAATTAACGCCTCGGAGAGAAAATTGCCTGAAAATGATGAAGGAAATTTCATTATGCCTTTGGTTGCCACAAAACCATTAGAGCAGCAACAAGAAAAGTAGCAGCTCTAATGCATATGCTTATGTTTACTAGATTCTAAAGAACAACAGACAATTCTTAAGGGACTTGAAATAGAGCTCTATAATTTCAGAGTTTCTCTCCTCCATCACACACACATATAATACAAAGGCATAATAGGTAGGCTGGGCCACCCTTTGTGTCCTTCCAGATAGGCAAAAAAGGGTTAGTACCCCATAAGGCTCTCTAGCCAGACTTTAACCATCCTCCTCTTTCTCTTTCTCTTTCTCTCTAGTCTCTATCCCATCTCAACATAAACGAAGCCATAATCGTTCTTTTGTTTTTGAATAATCATATCAGCTATGGAAATCATGAATATTCTGTATAGGCAAAAACAAATACAATGTTGAAACAGGTATGGAACCAAGTTTGAAATAAAGTACCTGCTTTTTTTTCTTTTCTCTCCTGACTGCAATATGGTACATAGGACTAGGAGGGTAAAACTTATAGTAACCTTGGCCCATTCTATTTTCATATGCTTCTGACAACGAGTTGATTGCTATAGTAACAGTCCATACTTGATTTAGAAGACCCAGAATTACTGGCTTCCTGCTCATATGCCATATCTCTCCTCCGCTATATAAATGCCTCCCTAACGAAGCTGAAGCTCTCATGTTTCTACCACTACACATATTTACTGCTTTATGGTGGCATATCACCAGACACATCATTCATGGCGGTGAAGGAGAGCAACACAGGCCAAAGTAACCATCACCATCATCATCATCATCAACAACAAGAGGATCAGCAAATTTGCGACCCTTGCAAGTCTTTTGGGCAGAAGTGCAGCCACCTGGTGAAGAAGCAGAGGGCAAAATTCTACATTGTTCGCCGTTGCATAGCGATGCTTCTGTGTTGGCACGAGCGTGGCGAGCACTGATGAGCAGCTTATTATGTATGAGGGCTTCATTAGTGGTCGCACAAGGCTTGGCAGTATTGTTGTCTGAAGAACTTATTCCCTGTCTCGCTAGCTATAAGGCTGTAATTAAAAGGAGTTGCTTTTAATGTCATACTCGCTAGAAATTGTAACTTGTTTTTGGCTTCAGAAGCCTTATATATAAAGTGATGTGCATGAATTCAGCTGATGATGGTATGTGAAAGAGACTAGATCTGTTCATCTTTGGGGGTTCTTTCCTGTAGATCTTGGTTAGCTTTTGAGGTTCAGCTCACTAGGCATTACAGTTTTGCATCAATTATTCAGAATTTTAACGTTTGCTTTTCTTTACAGTAGTGGAAACTTGGGGAGTATGAACTAATAAGAAGAAAAGGATATGACTTCATTTATGAATAATCAATGATGAATTGACTAAGCCAAAGTGGGAGAGATTCTGATATATAATTAATACGTAATAAAGGTTTGGCTGTTTGGTATGAGTAACCCATAGCCATATGCTAATATAATAGTATTTTACAGTTCACATGCAGAATGATAGCGCATAAAGTACCCTTTTTTTTACTGGAGGAGTGAGTATCTTCAGGATTAAATGTGGTAGCAGTGTGTTCATTCTTGGTGGCGTCATGCAGGCCACAAAAGGAAGGTTATTGGAGAGAGATGCCATTTGACTCGCCAACAGTTCACACTTAAAATAACAATAAATACTCAGTCGCTCTATGGCTAGAAGCTACTGGCTAGGCCCCGAATTGGTTTGAAAAAAGAAAAGCCAGAGTGAAGCAACTGAGAAGTGAGAGTTAGTGAGGTAAATGAAGAGGGGGGACAGTGTAATGGGAGGGAAGGGTCATGGTGCTGAGGAAAAGACAAGAGGAAGAAGGGGGGGATTAATTTGAAATTAAGGAGGGGGTAATGGGGCCAAAATGAAAAGCTGTGTAGGGTTGGGGGGCATAGTGAGAGAGAGTGTGTGCGGAAATGGCAGCATGAGAGAATATGGCATGGAGGAATGGGAGCAGCAGGAGGAGGGGAGGGGGAGTGGTTGCGTTGCTTTCAGGAACAAAGATATGTTTGTGTGTGTGTGTGTGAGAGAGTGAAAATAGAGTTAGAGTATATTTAAGAATAACTTTTAGGAAGTGATTGTACGCAATCTAAAGTAAATATGTAAAATAAATTTTATCTCGATTTACATAAAAATGTTCATGTTGCCAAAAATATTCTTACTCTGAATCATTCAAACACATTAAATTTTAACGAGAATATGAGAGAGGAAGGAGGTGGTGTGGGAGTGGGGCAGAGAAGGGCAGACAGCGAGAATCGAAATGACGAGGAAAAGGAGACTTTGGGGGTACGACCCTCGTGTGGCTTTAGCCATTTCAATTATGAAAGTACTCCTTCGCACCAATCTTCTTTCCAAAACAATAACTATTTAAATCACATTAAATGATTTAGCAAGAGATGTAATTTTGTTTAAATATATCTTTATTTACAGATATGATGAGCAAAGAGAGAATGGGTTGGGATAAAAGATAAGTGAGACACGCAACTAATTTAGGATGAAAATAAAAAAAAAGTGCATTGAATTGTTAAATAAGATAAAATTATTGTTTATATTATCTTTGATTTTTAATATAAAAGTTATTAATTGTTTTAAAGATTAGAGAAATTAATTGATCTATTATTTTTTTCTAAACTGATTTTTGTAACTTATACATTGATATATCATCTAGTTATACACGTAAATGTTTTAGGATATATTATAATTAAGTGATTTATTTATATTTTTTAATCTAATTAAAAAATGAATAGCCTC
>QFDD01001144.1:0-30144 GCA_006871305.1 Vachellia collinsii
TACGGGTAATGAAAAGATATGCAAACACAGCTCTGATATTATATTGATGGATTCCAAAGGGTTACAGAGCTATTCCACAGTCACAAAACGGAAATAAGCATGTTGCATGAGAAAGTAGCAGCAAGCAATAACAGAAAGGAATAACAGAAAGCAATGCAGCAAAGTCCAGGGGGAAGGTACGGAGGGTTCCTGCAGAGAGAGAAAGAGGATAGCCAAATCATTTCACACCCACTACGTCGTCCTTTCTTGTTATATAGCAGATTCTTCATCCAAGTCACGTAACTTCCACGGCCTCTTCCTTATCCTCGAGCTCTTCCTTGGTCCCACACTCTTATTTGGGCTTTCATTCTGGGCTTGCTCCAAATCCACCACATTAGTGTTTGTTACATCCTTCTCACGTGATAATCTAAATGAGCACATTATACTTCATTGTTGCTCTGCTCTTGTAGATTGACCTCTTATGATTTTGGTTTAACTTCTTGCCATCGGTTTGGTAGGAAACAAATGGAACAAGTTTATCGTCTTTTCTCTTACGAGGCAAACTCATTTAAAGTATTGTCGATCATTAAATATAGATTCTATCTCTCAACAAAAATTTAAAACTTGATTCATCATATTGTAAAATATTAAATCATTCTCTCTACAAGTGTTCACTTCTATCTTGTCCCAATTGCTCCCGTTCTAATCCCAATCATTTTGTCCCATCCAAAAAAAAAAAATTATCACTGAAATGGGATGAGCCACGGGACAGTTCTCATGTCGTTTTTGAAACAGGATGGGAATGGGAGATACGAAGCAGGCATGTGCTATTCACATCGCATCCAGTTAACACCCCTACTTCCTCCAGACCCACCCGTGTATGTTGATTGGAGCAAGTTGAGAGAAGCCTAGTTGGTTTCAAATAAAAACCTTCAAATTAAGGATTCTCATATGCTCCCTCAATTGCTACATATAGGGTAGATAATTAATTTATATATATATTAAAAAGATTGATTCAGGTAGTTATTTGTAGAATATGTATACTGGGTTATCTAAAATGCTTTTTTCGTTTTCTTAACGGGACTTTTAATGACCTTTTTTAGCACAGTATACCCATACACATCTCTTTTTCAAACGTTATTTGATATAGATTTTAAATGTAAAAATAACTATGAATTTGTATTCAAAGATGCACAGGTATAAACGTGGATATAAGAGTGCCTGTAAACTTTTAAAATAAGAGCAAAAGTGGTATAATCTTCAAAAAAAAAAAAACCATTTAAAAAACACTCTCCCCCAGCCTCTCGATTCCTCCATTGTGCAACATCTCCAACCTCGTGCGGCTCCAAGAGCCAAGCGAAGCCAAGTACAGCTATTGAATCAAATAAAGCAACTGAGATCTTTCAAATAATAGCCATGAAATCTCCTTGATAAAGCACAACCTCGGAGCTGACTCAAACGCCAGCGTCTCCATCTCATCAATATATTCCTCTTCGTTAAATCACATGATTTAGTAAAAAAATCAATATCCCAGAGCAGCATCGCACTTTTGCTAACACTGCATTAAAATTGGGCTATTAAGCTGTTCTAATACCTTGGGTCTGGATGGTTGTGAGGGTAGCGATTAGTCCGTTGGGTAGTTCGATCATCGTCACCGTCACTGGAAATAGGGATGAGAGTGGGCTCTTTAACCAGAAAATCAAGACCCTCCTTTTGATCTGTAACCTTTTTGGTGTGATCTTTATTGTGATGCCCAAGCAAACTTGTGTCGTCTCTAGCCACTTTCTCCTCCTCCAAGCTTCATACGGGCAAAAGAAAAAAAAACTTCCTTGAAACATCCTTGGCTCTTCCTATCAAACAAGATAATGAAAAATGCAGTCGAACCCATATCTGAAGTAGATTTCGAAGAATAAAGCTTCGAAACCCAGAGAAACCTTTAAGATTCAGCTAGATCTAAAACTAGAGAGATAAGGATTCAGAGGTGTAAGTGGGTATGGGGGAGATGGTCGTGTGGAGGGCGTCACGGGTTTTTTTGTTAGGAGAGGATAGTGGGGGAATGATGACTGTGGGGATGGAGATGAGAGCGCAGACGGGGGAATGCAACGGCGAGACGATGGATGATGGGAACAACGGTCAACAGTGATGGAGATGTTGCAGGGAGGAGGGCTGCGAGGGAGGGAGGAGTGTCCTTTTTTCTCCTGTAAGAGATATAGAAAATAATATCCATTTCAGTTTTTTGTTTCTGTGCCCAGAATATCCATTTCAGTTGTAACACATTAGTTTTTAATCTATACATTTACTACTTCGTGTGTTGTAATAGGTGTTGTACATGTTAGTCAGGTGGTTGTATTGCTTAATACAACTGTTTAGGCGTCATAGGGACCTAGCCACTGTAGAAGGCAATAGGTAGGTGTTCTGTACAGATTATTCATGTATGGGTGTATCACGTATTTTCACCAAGTGAGAAGATTGAGGGTATTACTCAGCAATATTTGTTCGAAGGTTTGGGGTTCATCATCTCCAATATTAGGGTTTGGGTTATCTTAACGGTTATGATACTTTTATCCTTATTTTAAAAGTTTATAGATACTCTTATACTAAAAAAAACAAGAAGAAGTTAACAATATTAAATGCATATTAGACATAAATTTATGAGTAATTTTACATGTTAAGCTAAATATGTAATCAATTCACTCAACAAAACTAATATACAAGTGATACACATACGTACATACGTTGATTCATCACTTTTTTTTTTTATACATTTGATTCATCACTTTTATATAGCCGTGAAATAGGCTACAATAGAAACTATAAAATTCTCAAAAAAAAAAAAAAAGAATGCTTTGATTACTAAGCCATGACCTAATAATTATTTTTAAAAGAAAATTAATCTTTTAATCCCTTAGGTAACTTTTGACTCAACTGTAATTTAATTCCTGAATTTTAATTCGGTGCAACTCAATTATACAGTTTTGATTTGGTTGTAACTCAGTTCCTTAACTTTAACTTATTGTAACTCAATCCCTATAGTTTTAATTATTTTATCATTTAACCCTTGGCTTTTTATTATATATGTGATTTGTTTTCTAAAATATATGAACTGAATAATAAAATTATTAAAATTATAAAAATTAAATTATAATAAATTAAGATTTAAAAATTGAGTTACAACTAAATCAAAACTATAAAAATTGAATTGTATTTGATTAAAATTCAGAAATTTAATTATAGACGTATCATAAGTCGAGATACTAAATAGTTTATTTTTATTAATCAGAGCTGTGAATTGGTGAAGGCACGTAGTAGGGCAGGTTCCAAATCCACAAACTTAATATTCGGCCGTAGAAGCTTCATTGCGTTTCATAAATTTCATGGTCAACGAGGGTGGCCCTGTGCGAATGAACCCGACAACTTCTACGATTATTCGAGTCCGTGGTCAAGTCAGCCCCCTTCGTGCTCGCTGCCAAGCAATAATTGTCAATTGTATATATTGGTTTTATTAAATTTTTTAACGCATAAAAACACAATCCCCTTCTCCTATAATAGCAATCTTTTTGCCTTATTTACAAATTGCATTATTCAAGACCCACAGCATATAATTCCCCTATTCTAAATATAGGAATCGGATGAGGGATGTATATTATCTCTTGAAATCAGGATTTTTTTTTTTTATATTCTCATCACTACACCCAGACATATTTTTCATTAAATGAGATAGTTCTGACACATATAATTATAAGTATTACTTAATTCCATGACAAAAAAAGAAGAAGAAGTAATACTTAAGAGAAAACTTAATATACATTTACTAGAAATAACTATTTTTATTAATAAATATAATTAATTATCCGCCTTTTCTATTTATTAACAAATGGGTGAAGTAGCAAAACAAAGTATAGCAAAATCATGACTATTTGACAACTCAGTATAACTATTTAAAAAAATATTTCTACACAAAATAAAATAAAATTTATTTTACATATATGTAAAATCATTTAAAAAAAATAATCCAAACGTTCACTTAATTGAATAAGCAAATCACTTGGAATCAAGTGATCGAGCATCGACATCAAATCACTAGCCACGTTTCTCATGATCGCATTCCTCAATTTTGATAAGGTTAAAGAATCTCTTGCTTAACTTGCAAAAAAACAAAAAAAGATCTCTAGCTAAATCATAGCCTCATCAGAGATGGAATAAACGAGTCCATTTTGTTGTTCAGCATAAACGAGTCAGTTCAATTCTTACAATTCGAGGGGATTTATAATATAACCCACTTGGAATCAAGCGAGAGAATAAACCATTATATAAATATAAGTAATATATAAAATCAGGCTATTCACTATAAAATATGAGATGTGTAATTTACCTGAAAATTCTTATAGATGTGAGAAACTTGTTATATTTCCTTCTTGATGCACATTAAATCTAATAATCAAAATATTTTTTTAACTATGCTTTTAAGAAATAATGTAAAGTAAAATAGTTGTTTGAGATAGAGAAGATGAACATTTGAAAATATCTTAAATAACCAGTAAACGGAAAAAATGATAAGATGAGATGTAATTAATATATTCACTGTTTAATTCTCATTGATATAATAAAAGAAAAATAAATTATAACCCATATGATTTATGTGAAGGTTAAAAATCACATTTTTATTAATTATGAATGTCATGGTTTTTCTGAATTTTATTCTATATATATTCATCGGTTAATTATTTAAAATTAATTTTTAAAAATGATTATATATAATTCGAAATAAATATATAAAAGAAGTTTTATTTTGATTTGAATAAAAATAATTTCAAGAGAGATTTACAAACAAGTATTAAATATTAAAAAAAAAACTCAGAGTGTAATCAAATTCCATGGATAATGTACGAAGCCATTACCAGCAACGTCCCCATAACTGAAGAGTTCGAGCTTGCAGCGGAAGAAAACGTAAATACCTTAACCCTCAAGCTGTTGATGACGTCGGCCACATCTCATTGCGTCACCGCTTAGCTCACCCCTTGATTTGACTTTTTGATCTTATTGTTAATTAATCACTTGATTAATTTTTTATGATTATTAACCACTTGATTATCATTCACTGAAATTTGACAAATAAATTTAATCCTTGTAATTTTATTTTGGGTTAGTATAATCTATTACCCTTCAAATTTACTCTCATTTTAGTTTTAGTTATTCAGGTTTAAAAGCAATTGTTTTTATCCCTCAAGTTTCATTTTATTTAAAACATTTGTCCCTGTAATATAATAGAAATATGAATCATTTTGTCAATTGCAAGATTAAAATTATTGATGTCAAATTTAAGGGATTAAAACCAAAATGAAGGTAAACTTACCAAAAATTGCTTTAACCCTTTTATTTTTAAAAATAAAAGCAATATTTGCAATAACGTTGTAAAAGTATTTCAATGTAAGTTGATATAAAACTCTTTTTACATTATAAATTCACATTTCATATATCATGCTAAAAAAGTAACTTTAGTTGTACGAAAAGAGTCATACATTTTCTATTGATAATAACAAATGAAAAGCTTAGTTGAAAATTAGTGTTTGAAAATTTAATTTGTGACAAAGACCTAACATGTCTAAATACAGAGATAGTACTTGTAATCTAAAAAATCTAATAGCCATAACTTTTCATTGATTTCCATAGAAGGAGTTTATTTTTTTCATAATACATTCTTATCTTATTGGTTGAATTCAATATTAAGATATGAATATCAAACCCATTTAAAAAGTCATAAGCTTATTTTTATTTTAATTTACTTTTCTAGAAACTAATAAATGAATTTTTTTTTATAATTATAAATAAAGGATTGCTTGTTATATTATATGTAAAAAAAATTATAATGTTTAAAGAAATATAACCAGGTCTAAATCCATGGAATTGGAAGTTCCTGCGAGTGGAGGGAATCGTTAGGCTTTCGACAACGAACTCCGCCTCGAAGCTCAACATTCTAGAACACAACCCACCTAGAAGCTAACACGCAATCACGACGAAAGGTACGCGGGAAAAGTTAGAAGAACACGTGGAGCGTGTGGACAAACCAACGAAAGCCACCATAATAATTTCAAGATTTTAATTTAATAAAAATCAATTACTTTTGCAACTTCCTTCCAAGTACGGTTGGCTACGCCTAGTGGCTCACCCGCCAACAACACTCGCATTCACACAAGCCTCGTTCGTATAAAACCCCCCAAACACCCATCACATTTACCATCTCCGATTTCTCTAACCTAATAAGCGCCAAATTCAATACTCCTAAAATCAATTCTACGATTTCTCACCATTCAAGAGGGTTTGACAACAGAAGAGAATAATGCAAGCGATCTCGATTTCACCTTTTTCTAGCTCTTTCAGTGATTCCCGTTCTTTCGCGGTTCACGATGAAATTTCTGAGGATTTTGCTGAAAATATGAGGGCGAAGTTGAAGATTGATGACGTGGTCCAAGAGACAAAGAAGGAACAAGAGGAGGAAAATGAGGAAGAGGGGGAATTCAGCTTTGCTTGCACGATCCCTGATGGATCGCCGATTTCGGCCGACGAAGTATTTGACAACGGCCAGATCCGGCCGATGTATCCTATTTTTGACAGAAGTCTTCTCTTCAGCGACGGGTATGACGGCTCCTCCTCTCCCCGGCCGCCTTTGAAGAAGGTATTCGTGGAACAACGCGGTGAATTTTCGTCTTCTTTGTCGTCCTCGCAGTCTGAATCGGACGAACCTGATGGCCCGCCCGAGGGTTCGTACTGTGAATGGACCGGGAAAATGGCGGTGGAGGCGTCGAGTGCCAAATGCGACAAGAGCAATTCCACTGGCTTCTCGAAGCTATGGAGGTTCCGAGAAGCGAAGCTCCGGAGCAATAGCGACGGAAAGGACGCTTTCGTCTTTTTAAACCCGTCGGACAACAGAAGCGCCGCCAAGCCAAAAGGCCACGGTGTCCAGTCGGAGAAGGCGGTGACCGTGAAGACGGGCTCCGGCGAATCAAAGAACGCCGCGGCAAAGAAAGTCAAGGGAGCGAACATTAAAACGACGTCGTCAGCACATGAGAAGCATTACGTGATGAACAGAGCGAAGAAGGCAAGTGATAGGAAGAAGTCGTATTTACCATACAAACAAGATATGTTTGGGATCTTTGCTAATGTGAATGGACTTAGCAGGAACGTTCATCCTTTCTGAGAATCTTCGTCCTTCTAGATTGAAGTGTTGATTTTATTCATTAAGATCATTTATTGATGATTATGTAAATGCTTAATGCTTTTAAGATCGATGGTAGAAGCGGTCGGGAGGCCAATTTTTGTGACGGGTCTTCGAAGCAGAATTAGACATAGTTGGCCTTTTTGGGAGACTAGATCATGTAGTTTTATTAAATCTCTGTTAACTGTGTAAATTATTGATTTGCTTTACTTGCTGAGTATGTAATTAATTATGAAAATAAAATTATATTTCCTTTATATTGTCCCGTGTGATTGATCTTGGATTTAGGCCAGAGGGGCAAAATAGAGGGAGAGCTATTGAATAAGATTGTTTGCAATTGATGGCGAAAACCCAATGATTTGTTGTGATGATTTATTTTGAGTTTTTTTATTGACTTTTTAAAAGATATTTTAAATGTTTTGAATCGAGATGGAAGAAAAGTTTTACTTGGACAAAAAAAAAATTTTAAGATGATTTTAGATTTTTCTCAAACAGGCCAGTATGGAAGAATGGTTTTTTATTTTCCTTATTTTTATCCTATTTTCATCATATATATATATATATATTATGCCTGTGGTATAAAATTTATAGAAAATATCTATGGTGTAAAATTTTTGGGAAACTAAATGAACACATTTTATATATCTAAACGTTTCCCAAACATGCACAGCCAAAAAGAAAAGCCTCGCACAATTTGTGACTATTTATATAAGCGTTATTTGCTTGTTGAGCCGCGGGATTTAACGCAAATGAACCCTTTCTTGTCATTAAATGAAAAATAATGAGATTCATGTAGTCACAAGAATAAGGGCCGTGGCATGGTGAGGGACCATATCCTGATCATGAAAGGGCCCTTACAGAGAAAGGCCTGTTTTAATGCTTTAAAAGGAAGAATTGGGATGTGGGCTTGTGCCAGAACAGGGGTAGTTGGTGGAGCTTTAAGCTTTAATCTAGCGACCAAGACCCTTTTTATTTAGTAGAATTTCAAAAATATTACTACGTGGCAATATGAAAATAATATTCTATTGGATCCTTTTTAATAAGCTTATTTCTCATAACATTTAATGCATTCTTTTTTTGGTCATGAGTATTAATTTTTTCGTTCAATGTCATTTGTTTTAATACTTCTTAACTAATTAAATACTCTCCCAACCAAGGACAATCCCTTCGAACTAATAAACTTCATTACGATAATCTTAAAATTTAATTCTAACTGAATTCTTAAGTTAGTGATTAAAAAATAATAATAATACTTACTCGGATTCCTGATATAGGAACCGGTTAACTTTTTTGAAAGATAAAAAAGTTATTAACTGATGTATTTATCATTTTTTAAACTAATTTGTTTGATTTATAGACCGATATATAGTCTCATGATACATATAAATATTTCAGAATATACGTTTTACTTAACTTTTTATAATCTTTTAAAACAAAAAATAACCTGATAAAGATGGGTGAAGAATGTTTGGCAAGAATGAAAACAATTGATCTAGCAGCAGTGGTAGTAACACGTTAACAAGAACACAGCCATTCAAAACCGTACGTACAATCAGACTCACAGAATGTTGGATTGGAATGCAATAATAAGGCAAACAAAAAAATCATGGGACATTGAGGGATAAGACAATTTGTCTTTATCTCATCCCAAGCGCATAACAACAAGCCAAACGTTGGCTCTACCCATCACTGGCTTCACAGCGAAGATAAGGAAGAAGAAGCTGACATCCATTACACTTCATATTACGCCACATTCAAGTTCCTTCCTCCATTTTTGGATGTTGCTCTTTCGTTCCTGTTAACTCAGGCCAAAGGGAAACAGAAGAAGAAGAAGAAGACGAAGACGAAGAATTGGGCTGTGGTCAAAGAAGCTACACTTTTTGGTACTTTTCTTTTCCTGCTCCTCGTTGGAACCTGCAATGTGATTTTTCTTGTTCAAATATGAGTGTCCTTGTGTTTAATTATTGACACCGCGTCTGCGTTCTTCTTCTGCACATGGAATTACAGACAATTTTTTTATAGCTCGTGTGTGCTTCAACCTAACCCTTTTTCCACTTTTATAATTTCATTCCAATCACTTGAGTGATCAAAGGCGTGTTGGATTAGCGTTTGAAGTTACTTTTCCAACATGATTTATGTTTTACAAAATAAGTACGTGATATAGGTTTTATCTCTATCTATCTGTGCAAATACAATTTTCCAATGCTTTAATAAGCAAGCACTAAGCAGCATTTTCCTTTCAACAACTTTACGTGTATTTAATTTAACTATAATATTTTTTAATCTTCAATAAGCTGGTCTAATTTTTCAACCTACTTAAATTCAAGGTTGAAAGTTAACATGACATGTGTTTCTAAATGTAAATAATTTTACTTCATTCATTCAAAGATGACTTCTCTCTATATTGCCTTCCTGGATTTTGATGTCACAGAATTGTTCAATATCCCATAATTTAATTGTTTGCATAATTTAATTGTTTGTTTTTATTAGTATAATTCTCAGCAGAACAATGCACTCGTCTAGATTGGTGCGGAGCCCACGTGGTTGGACTAAAATTTAGCAGTTATTTATATTTTAGGGCAAACTGCACGTATTTCAAGAATAAATAAATATGTGCAGGGTATCAACACAATTCAAATATAATAATTATAATAATATTAGCACATGATTTTTGAACGGGTTAAACGAAGGTCAAATCAAGGGAAAATTTATAAACCTTTCTTGTTGCATGTCGGAAAAACAAAAGGGTTAAGATGGGGGGTGGGGGACCAGTTGTATTTGGGAAAGTACCATAATCAATTGAAAAAAAAATATTTTTATTCATACTGAAACAAAATTCATATCATATTCTTTTTTTTAATTATGTAACATCGCTTAAAAAAAAGTTAATACTTAAACTAATAAATGCTTAAAGAAGCATTTTACACCCAACCCATTAATAAAAAAAATTTAATGCATGTAGCATCGTATTGTAGATAGTTATATTCAATATATGGTTACACCCTAACTATATCAGAACATCCATTCACTGTGGAATCAACCAATTCCATTAGACGTTTGACAATGAAATTTGAATGACATAATTAATCAAATCAGTATTGATTGGCGTAATTATGGCAGGCCCAATTATAAAGTTAATCAGTGCAAAGTGGTGTGTAAAAAGAGCAAAATTAAACCAGTGTGAACTTGTTGACTTAATTGAGATTATTGTATGGTAAACAATGATGAGCATATAATATGGAGTGATTGATTGATTGTTTAGGGGATTGCTACCAAGAGCTCCGCAGACATGGCTGCAACCGTTAAGAAGTGCATGATGCTCTGCTGTATCACCAAGCCTGTGTCGGTACGTTCCCTTTTTCATTTCTTTCCAATTCAAAACGCTGTCGTTTCCATCCAATCAAAAAGACCAATGTATTAGGAAAGAATGACGCTTTAATTCATAAACCTCAATTTTAAGATTTTTTCTGAATGTGACTTATAATAACAATGCCTCCCTTTTAAAAGTCAATGTCTTCACATTAAGATGTTTCACTTGACCTCTAATCAATCATAACCATACATAAATAGCCCTTTTCGTCTTTTTAAGAATATTGGTGTCTTAAAAATACCATCAATATTATGATCACAAGCTCACAGTGAGAATCAAACCCCAAAAAAACTAATCTATTACAGGAGAAAGAATCCATTAACTTAAAAATCTTCAGTTCATTTGTGATTTCTCCCGACATGAATTTCATAACTTTTTGTCATAAAACATATATGAAAACATGTTGTAGACCCTCAAAAGTTAAGTCAAGATAATAATAATTTTTACAAGTTGATAATTTAACTTTATTTGTGATTCATGTGCTCCAAGGGACAATGAGTTTTTATGTTTATCTCTTAAAATCAAGTGATGATGAGGAATATGTATGGCACTCAAGTGATGTTTTAAAGTGATGATGACTCTTGATATACACAGTATTTAAATAAAAAGTTGTGATCATATATTACATCTTTTTTTTTTTTGTTGCCAGTGTGATCATATATTACATCATAGTTTAATAAAACATCAATAACCAATAGTTATTTATTACTTCAAGTGGTGGTGACAATAAATTTGGTTATAACCTTTTATAATGTAGTTAAGAACTAAATAGATGAGAAATACTGGAGTATCATGTCATCCATACTCTATTCAATAAAAATGTTTCAATTATCTTGTATTGTGGATCTCATATTCATTAAGTTTCTTTCAATTATTCCTCTTATTCCATAATTCATTATAATAGATATTTATTATTATTAAAAAAAGATAAATAATAAGAAGAAATTTAAGGGATATGAGATTCACAATAAGTAACACTTGTAACATTTCCATTGAGTAGGGGTATGACTGACGTAACATTTTGAGAATATGTAAATATTTCTCTAAATAAATATTTTACTTACTTTTAGCATTGTAACTTCTTACACGAATCTTTTTGTAATTTTTTTGAATTCACATAGATGCTCATTTTGAAAAATTATATCGGCTTATCTTAAAGTTTTTCCAACAAAAGCTAGTATTACCTCAACCCAAATTGATGCAAGTAATGTAAGAGCCTCATCCCCTAAATTAAGAGTTCAGGTCCAAAAAAAAAAAAACCCCTAAATTAAGAGTTTAATTACCAACTCTTGCATATAAAAACAACCAACTTAAGAGCCCAACTCTTACCTAGGAATAACTTGTGGTGGTAATCTGAAAGGGGCATGCTCTAGAATATTAATTTTGAGTTTTTTTGACATAACGCTGACTACTGTCTTTTTAATTATTTTATTATCCACTAAAACCTCAATCAACTTGAACCTGTCTCATCTGGTGCTCTTTTTTTTTTGCCAATGTCTCATCCGGTGATGGTCTTACCTATATATAGTATGGTGCCGTCCAGATCGGGTCATTAGTATTTTAATCAATAATAACCGAGTGTTAATATGAATAGCATAAATAAAAATATAAGGTAAGGATTAATTAACCGCACATTTTTCATATAATTACCCACATAAAACCTGATTTAATTATTGAAAATTTTTTATTTGCACATAACAATCTCCCTAGTTGTTATCACCATTTACCGCCATTGGATATCATTCCAATCAAATTGTCCCAATGTATCTCTCTCATCGCAATATTAAGTCAAAACTTTCTCCATAAATTTACTTTGTCCCACGCCTGTTCATTCGTCACTTGAAATTACAAAATAATAAAAATAAAAAAAGAGGGGAAATTCCACAAATGTCAACTTCAAATTCCATAGCACTACCTTTCTTAAATTCAATAATGGAGGTAGTCCCACTACCGGACCGAGTTTTCAATGCCCGCCAACCTTATCACCTTTCATTTTTCTTTCCCTTTCAATTCTGTCTCATACTAATTCTGATTTATTTTTTATTTTAACAATTTAAAACTCCCTTCTTTCATAGAGTGCAAAACCCAAATATGCCCACCCTATGAGATTCTCATCCTAATTCCATGTTTTGCTAAACATATGTACTGTTTTATTAAAGGCAATATTTATTACAAATGGATTAATTTACATCAGTTTTAAAACAGACATGAAAAAGAATTCTGATTTCTGTTACTCACATACATGATGTTATCGGGTACTAAATGTGAGTATCATTTTTTAAAAGAATTTGAACATTGGCTTGTTACACTCAATTCGTTTATTAGTGTCCTAATTCTAATTTGATCAATCTATTATTATCATCAATATCCTCCCCAAACCCATTATCTTTGGGAATTAAAAATTATAATCCATCCACTATCATTTATTATACAGAATCTTGACAGGTGATTCTTTTTTATTAAATAAAATATAAAAGTTGATTAATATTTAATCATTTTCCTCAATATTTTAATTAGAAACGTTTTTCCCCCCTTTTCTAATCTGAACCGCGTTGTTGGTGAGTAGACGGTTAATCCTTGGAATAGAGCCCAAATAAAGAAAGTCACGTTGTTTTGTGTCTGGAGTTAGTGCTGTGTTGTGTCTTATATATAAATGCACACCCGCTTTCCGTGGCACACACTGCGTGACGACCTCTTTTCCTTTTCTGTCTCCGAGCGAAAACCACATCGTTTCTTCTACCATCATTCAACAAACGCACATCTCCATCTCCCTCCCCCTCTCCCCCTCTTTCTGCAGAAACAAGGTTCGTACACAATCCTTTTTCCTGCTCTACATTCAGATTCAGATCATTCTCCAATTATTCACTGTCACTTCCTCTTTTTTCGTTGAATATTCTGAATCATTCATTCAATTTCTTCTTATCTGTTCACCTTGCTGCAATTAATTCTACTGTTAATGTTTTTGTGATCGATCGGTCGTTGTCGTCTCGGATGATCGAAGTTAGTTATACGATCAAGTAGATTTAATCATTCTTATAGCTCTCTGGTTTAATCTGATTTACGCGAACCGATCAGTTTTAGTTTCTGTGAAGAACTTCTGTCGTATAGCTTGTATGTATCAATTGATTTCTGCTTGGACTTTTGATTGTTTTGGAGTAAACAGAAGGAAGACATGGCAGGGCAGTCTTACGAGGAAGCCATTGCAGAGCTGCAGAAGCTTATCAGGTAAAGTATACTATAATTATTTTGTCATCTAATTCATCCTGCAATTCTCATGCCTACGTTACTCTACCACTTCTTGGATTCTCAACGCATATTAGCTCTTGTTCTTCCGATCATTTCTCTAAACATTAGTGGTTTTACGAATTACGACCTGGCCTCCTACTCCACCAGCACACCTCAACAAACAAATTACAACTATATTCAGGCAGATCGCGTTCGTCGTGGTGCTTGGTGTTCGGCGGCCAGTGGGCCCCATGCCTCCCCAGCAGCGCTGGTGGGGACCGCACTCATCCGACGCGTTTCTCTTGTTTTGTGTAATGGATTGAACTTTGAACTTTTCTCTTGCAGTGAGAAAGCTGACCTGGGGGGCTTCGCCGCCGCAAAGATCAAGCAGCTGACAGCCGAGCTGAGCGCCGCCGATTCGAAGCCGTTTAACCCGGATGAGAGGATCCGAACCGGATTCAGTCACTTTAAGAAAGAGAAGTTTGAGTACGTCGCTCTATTTGATTTTAGAATTTCATAATTAGAATGCTTAAAGCAGCACTAGAACATTCCTGCAATCCTGGATCACTGTTTGGATTATGGAATATGCTTTGCTCTTTGGATGCGAAATACCGTGATTCTGCTTGTTTGGACCTTTTACAGTAGGTTGATGATAGGATTATATGTCTGCTTACTTATTTATCAGTGGACATGGCTATCATATTTACACTGAGTGGGACCCAATACAAAGTGACACGTCATGGTGGAAACCAAAGCCTAATTAATTTGCCAGCATGAGAATTGAGAAAAACTTTGAAGTGCTTAACCACGAATTCATGGGCATGAATTCATGATCATGACTTTTTGGATCTTTCTGATACAGAAAGTAGACTTTGCGTTTTGATCCGTCTTTCACGCGCTTTGGAAAGTTTTTCTATTAACTGGATAGAGTAATTTATTTTCACTATCGATTTTATTTTCCAAAGTTCGTGGCGTGTAAATTTTAAATTGCAAATTACAGTAATTGCTTTGTCCTCTCTCAGGAAGAATCCAGATTTGTTTGGGGAACTTGCCAAAGGCCAGAGCCCAAAGGTCAGCCACGTTACAGTCAATCAACAATAATTTTGTTTTCTGAATTCGTAGTAAATCATCACTTCACTCTGTTATTTTCTTTCATCTTAACTTCATCTAAAATATAAGTTTCATAATATCTCGAACATTTCATATTTATTTTACCTTTTCATGCGATTGTATTTTACAAATAATTAATTCATCATAATTAATGATGTACTGACTTTTTTCAATGATATATTTAGAAAACTTTACGAACTATTTATTTATTTAATATTATATATTCATATAACGTTATTAAACTAGAATTATAGACTTATATTATGAATTGGATGAGAAAACTTTTGTCTTGCCTAAAATGTCAATCTTCTTTTAAAAAGGACTTCTGTTGGTTCGTGGTTTAAAAATGCATATTCAAAGAGATAATCACTGTCCAGATGTTAACGTTTTTTCAAGAAAAAAAACTATATAGTACACATGACATGTGACGTAGAGGTTTTATTAGTTCATTATTCATCAATATTATTGGCTTAATGTTTAAGTAAGGTAGTCGCGGACTTCTGTGGTGGCCAAAAGAAGAGCAATGTTGCAATTTTTTATGGAATTTTATAATATATGAACCAATTATGGAGTCCACTAAGCTTTGACCCCGTCAAAGTTATTTTTTCATAAAAGTAATGGGCAATAGTTGGATGCTTAAATTATAGCTCGTTAATATTAAATATTCTGTTTGTCTGATTACTTACTAGTGATGAAAATAAATTTATTGGAACTAAAAAAGTTTATTTATTTTTGGGTGCAGTTTTTGGTATTTGCATGCTCAGACTCCAGAGTCTGCCCATCTCATGTACTGAATTTCCAACCGGGTGAGGCTTTTGTGGTCCGAAACATCGCCAATATGATCCCACCTTATGACCAGGTTTGGTTTATTTTTCTCAAATAAAAAACGTTTGTATGTGTAACAAATGACAATCAGCTTTAATTTTGATGTATTTTTTAATAGACATTTTTGTTTTAAAAAATATATACGACCTACTTATGAATGCTTTGAAAATGAAAATAAAACTATTCCATTAAAACTCGACAAAATTCATGTTATTAACAAATTACTCGGCATTTTGTTTGGGTTTTTACTCGAAGCTGTCTTCTCTTCCTTTTTCATTGAGTTTGAATTGAAATATCATATAAATTACTCACAAATCAATATAACTGAAGGATAAAAAATATGAAAATTATACAAAATTGTACTTCTTAGCTTCCAATCTATAAATTTACATCGAATTGAATGACGAAACCCAAGCTTCATTTAATGTTTAAGGTTTAAAAGTTTTGGAGTATCTTTCCCATACAGGAGTTTCCCCTGGTATTTTAGAAACACATGTTTGTTATCATTGCAGACGAAGTATTCAGGAACTGGGGCAGCCATTGAATATGCAGTGTTGCATTTAAAGGTGAAAATTATATTCATTTCATTAATTCAGACATATATTCTTCTTCTCTCCCCTTTAATGGTGGGGTTGATCATGTTAAATAAGCGAAGAACGAGTTTGGTGAAATTAACAACTGTTGGTGTAGCCTCTTTAATTTGTTGGGATCTCTATAGGTCCATAAATCTTGTCTAGTCCATGTGAACGATTTGTGTGTGCGTGTGTGTCTTACGGGTTTGACAGAAAAAAAAAAAAAGGAGCCAACTACCCCACCAGTTCTCATATTTTATTCGGTGAACTTCAAGTTAGGTTGAGGGAATCCATGATTCAATACCTACCAAAGCCATCTCCACCTTCCCTTCAGAATCTCCAAGCGAAATATATATGGAAGAATAAAAAAAGAAAGAGGAAAAAGTAATAGGGTGAGTGGTGCCTGCATATATGGATACGGAAAAAATATTTGTTTCCTTCAATATTAGGTGGTTAGGTGGTTATGAGCATGTCGACGGCTAGCAACAATATTTTTTATATGTTTTAAATAATTTAGTTATGTTATTAAAAAATCGTGTTTGTTAAGAATCATACAACATGTGAAATGAATTCTAAATTGTAAATGGAAAAAAGCTTAAGCGATTCTGCTATTATTATCTGTCATCAGTTTCCTGGCGAATATATATACCATGAGTTGTGGTAACCATGAAAACAAAAATGCGAATGTAGGTGGAGAATGTAGTGGTGATTGGACACAGCTGTTGTGGAGGTATAAAAGGGCTCATGTCCATCCCAGATGATGGGACCACTTCAAGGTAAGTTCTCTACATTATCAATTGGCCTCTTGCTTTTAAGAATTTGTACTTATAATGACCATGTGTAAACCAATATCATCCCGTTTATCACCTCCAAGGCTCCAAGCAAGTGGGCGGCGCTATAATTAATTAAATATTTAAGTAGAAAATCTTTATCCACATGTTTGACCTTTAAAAATACCAATATTAAAGCGTATATCAAATTATCAAACAACTTTGTTTTTTTTCATTCTTTTTTTTTTCTGATTTTTTTGTGATTATCACTTTGTGAAATTGCAGTGAATTCATCGAGAACTGGGTGCAAATTTGCAATCCGGCAAAGTCCAAGGTTAAAGCAGACACAAAAAGCCTGAGTTTCTCGGAGCAGTGTACCAACTGCGAGAAGGTAATTAATTAATTAATAACAATTAGATTAATTAAATTGTAAAGGTGTATGAATATAATTGCTAATTCCTGAATTACTCATATGTATATGTATGTATACAGGAAGCAGTAAATGTGTCGATTGCAAATCTGCTGAGTTATCCATTTGTGAGAGATGGAGTTGCGAAGAAAACACTCGCTTTAAAAGGTGCTCATTACGACTTTGTTAATGGCACCTTTGACCTCTGGGATCTTGACCTCGACGTTGCACCTATTCCTCTTTGAGCTCTTTTTTTTTAAAAAAAAAAAATAGCCCGGCTAATTATCACTGTATGATGTAAATTACTCATTTTCAAATCTATTTCGCGATTTGCTTGCATGCCTCCCAATGTTACCTTGCGAGTAAAATGAATAATTATCTGTGAGCTTGTGAACCGTAAAGGCACAAGATTCCACAAGTTTTTGTATATTTTTCTTGTATTCTCAAGGACCATTCTGGATTCTTGTCATATAAATTGTTTTTGTCTGCCACACCTCCTGGCTTATATGTCATTGTCATTTGAGCAATTTGATTGATTCGAATCTCTTACATTCCTTTTTATCCTTTTTGGGAAAAACTATTTTGATAAGAAATTAACTGCATTATTCGTTGGGAATTTTTCTAAATTGCAAACGTTTTTTGAGCTGGCTTTTCTCATTTCCTTATGTCAACTTTGATCCTCAAAGGCCATTTTGACTAAATTCTTTTACATTTGTTGCTTCTGCTGCACTTTTCGGCTTATATATGTCATTGATTCTGAAATTCATAATATTCAAGAATTGCGTCAAGGAAAAGAAAAATAATCAATTAAAAAGACTCCTATTTTCACCTAAACAGCTTAAACCAAACAAATCATCAATTAGGAAGATTTAATTTCATATCCCCATATTCTAGACATTTCTGGTAGGGAGTCTCACAACACGGACAGGAGTAATAAGCTAGAGTATTTTTCTAATATACAGATGTATTATTGAGTTGGCTTCTCCTTTTTCCTTCGGTTAAAAGTCGGCATGTAAACTCTTTCAAACTTTTTTTCCGTGCCATACTTTCAAACTTCGATCTTCAAAGTTGATGGATTTATCCTTCCATAATCCCTGCGTGATTGTGTTTGAATGGATATTCAAAATTTGGGCCTACATGTGGTCAATAAGCCCATGCCTCAGGCACAGGTTCCATTGGGCCACTTAATGTATTTATGACTACATATTTCATTTTCAATATAATGAAAGAGGTATATTCTTTTATAAAGTAGCGGAACAAGATTTCAATCCCCACTGAAAAAATTGTCCAAATTTAACATTCGATAATATTTTAAATAAGATTGCTTCTTATAGGAGGATACTTGTACTTAATAACAAAAATATTTCATTTCAAAATCTCAAATTTAAAATTAATAATTGTCTGGTAAACCAAACAAAATAAGATAAGATAAAAATAATTTTATCACATTATAAAATTAATGAACATAATTACTTATTAAATAATGCTTGGACTTTGGATAGTACAACTGGTATTAATATTGTGTTTTAATACAAATGATAAAAGGATATTTAAAGGAAATGAACAATATTTCAATCCCTACTGAAAAAATTGTCCAAATTTAATATCCGATAATATTTTAAATAAGATTGCTTCATACAGGAGGATACATATACTTAATAACAAAAATATTTCATTTCAAAATCTCAAATTTAAAATTAATAATTGTCTGGTAAACCAAACAAAATAAGATAAGATAAAAATAATTTTATCACATTATAAAATTAATGAACATATTTACTTATTAAATAATGCTTGTACTTTGGATAGTATAACTGGTATTAATATTGTGTTTTAATGCAAATAATAAAAGGATATTTAAAGGAAATGAACGCACATGTTTCACAAATAACAAATTTGACTCATTATTTATACATGATATAATTATTTAACTATTGGATTGCTAATGTGTTTTTATTCACTTTAGAAAAAATTAATTTTTTTGTCATTGAACGTTGTAACACAGTTCTTTAACCATAACTCAATGTAACTTAGAATTATTGATTTATTTATAACTTAATCTTTAATTTTTCTACATTTAATAATTTAATCGTTTTGATATATAATTTATTTTGATTCATCAAATAATTATCCTACATGGCAAAAAATATTACTTAGAGTCCATTGAAAATTACAAGCGTGTGCGTGTCTTCGAACTCAGCTAACGTGTATTTGCTCAAAAATTGAAAGGAAAAAAATAAAAACGAACAGCTCCTCCGCCGCTCCACGCCTCCAGTAGCGTCTCCCTCCTCCAACTCCACCACTTCCAGCATCGTCTCCTGTGCTTTAATTCTTCCCTCTGACTGTGGGCAAATTTCTCTTCTGATGCTCCAACTCAGCTAAGGGATCTCGACTCTCTAACTGCATACTGCTGGTAGATTCAAATTTAAAACGTATGCGTTCTCTGTAGCTTAATGTTTGAAACAAAAGCTGGCTACAGGCAGAAAAAATCTTTCGCTAGTTTTTATTGGGTTGAGAGCATCTAAGAAGTGGAAAAGGAGAATTATTTGTTTAAAGAAACTTTATCTGTGGGAATGAAGTCTATTTTTGAAGGAAAATTCAAAGGTCTGATAGTGAAGAAGCAGAGGAGGGAGACACTCCTGGAGGCGTGGAGCGGCGGAGGCGCTATTCTATTTTTTTATTTTTCAATATTTAAGCTAATACACATTAGCTGAGTTGGAGGACACGCTTGTAATTTTCAATGATTAATTTCCCCTTTCCATAAGGCGATGCTGTGCGTTTAGTGTGCGGCTGAATGGTAAACCCCAACAGCACTTTTATCGATCGATTCATGTCGTGTGGCGCGAGTAAACGACGGTGGGAGCTGACTATTGTAGAAGAGAGCAAGGAGCCCAGGGAGGGAAGACTACGAATGCTCGAAGGGCAACAAGGTGACAAATCACTGATGGAAGATTTCGATAAGAAGGTTTCGATTTCGGCCGAAGATGCCACGGAAGCGAAAGAAACCATGTCCGAATCTACGAGCACCGTTCTTTTACTTCGCAAATTTCTCGGAATCCAGCAACGCAGAGCGGAAGCATATTCCAGGCTGAAAAGGTATATTACATAGTGGCTCGCCTTGTTTGGGTTCCTGGAAAAAAATAGATGGAAAGTGAATCTTTTTTTTTTTCAGTTTTTCTTTTTTCATTTTTGGGAAACTTTTGCAATCTGATTAGTCGGACTGCTCCAGGATTGGGCAAGAAGAATCGCGCTGTTTGGAAAAATGTTGTTTTAATCCATTGAAAATGTACAATCTAAGTAAGAAAAAATTTGCAATGTTAGCCGTGATGTTGATGCTAAATTCCTAGAAGATGTGTTCGAGTATTTGTTTCACCTAATGGCATTGGACTATCATCGATACAATAACCAATATCTAATATGGCAGGGGTTTTTCTGAGTACATGACTTCTGGAGGAGAACAAAGTTACCAACAACTTTGCAGTGAAATCACAATAGAGTTCAATGATTGTTCAAAACAAGTGACAAATGATTCCGATTTTAAAGCTTTTTCTATTTTGTTTTATTTTTCGCATTTCTTCTAAGTCCATTTTCTGCTTTAGTACAGGTCATTGAGTTGGAGTCACAATTCCGGAGTTCTGAATATTGTCGAGTTGATTTAGCACAACTGCTTAGAGCTGTTCAAGACCAGGAAAAGCAAAAACTACATCTGGTATTCTCTCTATTGCCATAATTTCAGTATTGATGCATGAAATTAAGGTTTTGAGAATTGTACTCCACTTTTCTTTTTAGAAATGCTCTCTATGTCGTTTTGATTATCAAACTAAAGCGTTCCCTTCAGCGATAAATAATCTAGTTGTAAACATGACTGTATGGTAAATACTAGTGTGTACCATACCTCATATTCCCAGTTCTGCATACTATATCTGAAAACTTTTCCGTCCATGGGACACCCTGATGTTTATTCTATTATGATGATTTGACACAATTTCAACGTGTTTTTCACAAAGCAAAAAGGCATTGAACTTTTCTCTTTGATTGTTTGGTTACTTCTTCTGCTGATCCTGTTGGATTATTCAACATGTTTTTGAAGTTTTTATGACCCTATGCGTCTAGCTGCATCTGCATGTGAATTTAACCTGAATATAGTGATTCAATATCCGGGTCATTAGCTTGAATGTTAATGTTAACATGTTATTCACCCAAATTTAGGCTTCAAACCGGGCATATTGAGAATAGTTATGCACTTGGTAACACTCTACGGTTTTGCCTGTCTGTCCCGCTTCAATACTTTTGTCCTGGCTCAGTTCATAAAACAAACCATTGAGTTTATGTCATTGTGGCAACTAGTAATATGCTTTGACATCTATGCTTGCCCACAAAGGAGTGGGGGAAATAGTCATGACTAGACATCTCTTGTTTTCCTGATGTGAAGGAATTAGATTTCTCAGAATTCTCATACTCCAATTCCATCTAGCAAGCATTTCTTTGCAAGACAGAACATGCATCAAACCTTTCTTGTTTTACTAAGTTGCATTTGATAGAAGTTTATACTTTCATCGTTATATTTCTTTGTTTTGCATTCTGGTTGACTTTTGGCTTTCTTTGAGCAATTTCCGGAGCTGCACTGATTGGGCTGTGCTGTCCCAAAGATCCAGAATGCCTTTCTTTCTTTTTTGTTGTTGTTAGATTATTTCTTTATGTTATAATAGCTAGTATTGTTTGTGTTCAATAAGTTATACTTACAATTCAAATGTACACGTGCCACCCGTCTTATTCTCCTTGGCTGTCCGGTGCTTTCCTTTAAAGACAGCTACTATTCAGTTGTTAAAGAAAGCTGGTCGCCCATCTGAACGTTTAGTTAGTCACGAGAATTGCAAATTTACAAAGCCCCAAGAGCATGAATGTGTTCATGTTCATGAGATAACAGAAGCTGCCGGCACTGAGGAGGCTGAAGCGGATGCTGAGTATGATAATGCTCTCAAGGAAGCAATTAGAGGCGTCCAGGATGCTGTCACCGCCATTAATGAACATCTAGAAGAAGTCAGATATGAAATTGCTGCCCTTGAAGCTGAGTGATTCCTCATTTTGAACTTTATTCATGGAGGTTAGTTGCTAGCCAACATACACTCTTTTAAGCATATAATTATTTGCTGTGAGCTTCAAGTAGTCTGAATGGCTTGATACAGACATTCTTGCTCACAGAGTTGGGCAGTTTTGCACCTTATATCTTTATATTTTTGCAGCACTATAATCATGAAAATGTAAATAATAGAGTGACAGACACTAAAATGGATTAATAGCCCAATTTTTTTTAATCATCATTACTTTATATTAACTTGTTACTTGTTACTAAAATGGAGGTACTAAATATAGTAAGTAGACTAATGGCTTTTTTCTCGTCCTTAATATAAGAGAATACGATCTTAATTCATTTTGTTTTCTAAATTTATAATTTAATTCCCCCTTTAAATAGCCTATTTATTGCACATGATGAAGGGATCATCAAGAGTATTTACAATTCTCATTATTAGAATGAGTATTTGAGGAAAGGCAACACACTTGATATAAATAAGTAACTTAATTTTCTTAATATCTATAAATTAGTTATTTAATTCTTATATTAAGATCATTAGTATTGAAATAAACAATATATCCTACCAATGCATGCAATGTCACTTGTTAATTGCTATGCTGTAAGTGTTATCTCAAGGCTTTTGATTTTAATAGCTCCTACACAAGGCATTGGTGTTGTGTAGAATACGAGACGAAATAAAGTTATCATATATAGTAAGATTATGCAAGCTACTAGTGCTTGTTTAGAGTGTTTTCCTTCAAATATGTAAATTTACGGTTCCTCTTTCTTTTCTAATGCAAAAACAATAGTATCAAAATCTGGTACGCATTTTTCAAAATATAAGATCATGCTGTTGTTTTTTTATAATAAAATCATTGATTTTTTTTTATATGACCATTTCACTTGGTCGAATTTAAACATTGTGGGATACAATTATAGGTAATTATCCCAAAGATGTTTATTGTATCCACACATATCCGAATTCAATATATGTAATTAAACGGTCCAAACTCATTTCATTAGTAGTAATGCCCGTTGGTAAAATCATTGAAATTTTAATGTCATTTTTCCTGTAAATAAATGTAGATTGCTAGTTAATGCCATAAAAAAAAACCCATGAATTGATTAACTCTAATAAAAAAACATACAATTATTCACAAATATCAAGATGAGAAAAAACTATATCCATGAGAAAACTTGTTTGACTTTTGCTTTTTGTTTTTGGGTTTTCTAATCTGCCACCTAAATTGAGATTGAATCGTTGGAACTAGTTCACATTCATGTTTGAAATGTCAATAACTTGCGAGATATATGCAATTAAATTTTTATAATATGTAATTGGAGAAATACTTACATACTCCCGGAGTGCCACGTCATTCATGCTCTGTCCAATAAAAATGTTCCAAGTGTCATCTATTGTAATCCCATATCCCATAAATTTCTCCTCATTAGTTTCATTTTTCCATAACCCATTACAATAGATATTTATTATGGAAAAGGAGGAATAATTAAGAGAAGTTTATGAGATATGAAATCTACAATAGAGCACACTTGGAACATTCTCATTGGACAGAGCATGGATGACGTGGCACTCTAGGAGTATGTAAGTATTTCTCATGTAATTGAGCTTCTACATATATAACTGGATAAGTTTCATTCTTCAATTAATTTTCTAATGGAGAATTTTTTTCAATTTTTGCCTTATAAGTATGGTTGCGTCATTTACAAATAAAATTTATATTTATTTTTTTAAGTTGGAACTTGGGGTAATTTTTTTCCGAGTATTTAAGAAGGTTGTTGGGGGAGTGAGAAAAGTAAACAGAAACAACAAGACAGAGGCTGAGTACGAACGAACACCGAACAGCGCCAAAGAAGTGGCTCCAATCGACGCCTTTCCCTCCACCCTGCTGTGCCTTCAATAATGCATCCTTCTATACCCTCACAAGCACAAAAGTTCTTAGTTTTTGTCCCTTTCCACTTACTTGTTTTTTCATATCAATATTAATAATTGCTTTTGTTAATTCAAAATACCACAACTCCTCCTGTATACAAATAATTTTCATATTAAAGGCTTTGAAAGATTTTTGCATATAATTAAAGATATGTTACACCCATTTAAAGATAACCGATTGTAAAAGATGCTCTTGACCGTTAAAATTTTCCAATTACTTTTTTTTTTGTTTTACCGATTTCTCCCCTTAAAAAGAACCGTACTTGTATCATGGTAGCCCAATTGATGTGTGAGCAGAGGTACATTGACGTGATTACCTGTTCGCAATTTATTTCTTTTGTGTGAGGTTTTGATTGGTAGCAATTGAAAAAAAAAATTATATTCCCTAAAAAGTTTCTTTATCAGGTATCAAGCCAGCATTCTTTGACAACGATTCCTATATAGTGGCCAAGAAAATAAATGAATACTATACAAAAGAAATAGGATTAAACCTACTTTTAGTTCCTATAGTTTATTTTGATTTAGTTTTTGGTCCCTGAAATTTAAAAGTTATGGTTTTGGTCCCTCAAGTTTACTCTGTCTAAAACTGTTAGTTTCTATAGTTTTAAAAGGACCTACACCTAATATTAATACAGTTAATTTTACTTATGTGTCACCAATTCCGTTAATTATAGTAAAATTTCTTAATAATTGGACAAGGTAACATGAAAAAAATTGTTGTATAATTTATCTTTGTAGTTTTAGAGATTTGAATGTTTGACTGCATTAATTAATACGGTTAAATTTAGAGATTAAAATAAAAATTCGTTCAAAGTATAAGGATTAAAACCAAAATTCATTCAAAATATATGGATAAAAAACAAAATTAGTTAAAAGTACAGGGACATTTTAAAACTACAGGAACCAACAATTTTAAACAAAGTAAATTTGAGGGACCAAAACAATCACTTTTAAACTTCAGAGACTAAAACCCAAATTGAAGTAAACTATAAGGACTAACAGTATGTTTAATCCAAAGAAATAATATTGATGTGTTTGTGCTAACTACTGGGATGGGTCAAGGACTAGGAGGAGGGTGATATTGGCAGGGAACAATCCTCCAAAAAACCAGAAGTTGTCTCTTCCCCAACTTGTTATTCTTTAGATCATTAAGTTAAATAACTGTCTTATGCATATTAAAAATAATGATTAGGTTTTTTTTATAAAAGAATTGTGTATGATCAGTAATGATAGTTTAAAAAAAAATACAAATTTTATAGACAAAAGGAAAATCATCTAACCAGCCCCTGCATTTAAAACATTACGCAGCTTATTTTTGTTTGGAAAGATCACGTGGTTTCTTTCAGTGCCACACATGATTAAGCATTGCCTCCTTAGTCAATCTAAATCTAATAATTAACATATATATATGATTGTTGGCAAAATATATATATGATTATCTTAAATTGATATCATTGCCATCTGTCCTATGTATAATTAAATTCATGCATTTTAATATATGCTATAAGAATCTCTCTCTCTCTCTTTGCGATCTACACGCAGACTTTTATTTGGGAAAAAATGATCGAAATCGATATATTTTATTAATTATTTATCAAATCCAACCATCCAGAGTAAGTACATGTTAAATCATATCGAATCCATCAAGAAATTCCATCAACCTAGGAGGACTATGCAGAACAAAAGTATGATGATCATCCAACATAAAAGTTTGGTCAAAGTGATCCCTTTCCATCTGTGGCCAATAATATTGCTGTGCTTCATCAATGTTAGTTGCGGAAATGTTGTTCACATGGCTTCCTTGGCCTTGTTCTTCACCTTCTTTGACTTGGCTGTTAAAAGTTCGAGGAATAATGGGCACCGAACTCGAAGACACGTGGACATTTTGAGGCTCTTCCGATTGTGAAACCCTAGGTTTTGAAGGCACCTTGTTTTTAATTGGTTTTCTGGTCTGCTTAGTGATACCAAGTTTCTTGCACAAATGAGTGTTCCAATGGTTCTTTACTTGGTTGTCTGTTCTTCCAGGCACTCTTCCTGCTATTAGAGACCACCTGCGCACACACACACACACACACATGTGGTTAACAAAAATGATTGAGATTCGTGTAATTATTTTTCATCTAATACTTTTAGACAATATATTCAACCATAATTGGAACCACGTAATTTCCCCCCTTATAAATTGCACCCTATTTTATCGAAACTGTGTGCGCTATTGTCATTCTCTTTGTGTGATTGTTTATCTTACCATTTTCTTTTGTTTATATAGCTTTTAAAAAAAGGACAAAATGATATTCGATTAAAAGGTAATTTTGAAGTCTAAGATAAGATATAGGAGAATCATAAAAACAAATACTCCCTCGTAACCTTAATATATAAAAGCTAAATAGTCAATTTGTATTTGTGAATAATAATGTATGTTGTTTTTCTAAAAATACGTTCTTTAGTAATTGTGTCAGCTGGAAATATCCCGCCGATGAAAATGCCTTTACTACACGTAATCTATATATTAGGATATTTAAAAAATTATGAATTTAGAAGATAGGGTGTATTGGACTCTTATAATTAGAACCAAAATAAACCAAATGTATGTAGCTCGTATAGTTAGGATAGCAGTGTCTTCATTCATATACCTATAAGACCTTATTAATAGGGTTTGCTTTCCTTGAGCAGAATACTAATATACGTTGAAATTTAAGGATAAATATTTTTTTGTTTTTTGAGAAAAGTAGAAAACCAATGATTTGATATGAAATTTACTTAGACCTTACAAGCATATCTTAATAAGAGAGAATGTGTTGAAGTTGTGGCGGAGAAGGCCAATTATTGGCAACTTTTTAACATGCATAAATGGTAAAGTAAAAATAGTACAAGAAGGGTATAAGTATAAAAAAAATTTAAGAAAAAATTCCTTTTGGAGAAATATTATATATGTATGTAAATATAAGAAAGAAGAGTGAGGTCCGAGAGTTTGATTGAGTCAGAACATAATAATGTAACTTATATTTCTGAGGTTATTGTGGTCCGTAGAATCCAAGATCCAAGATGCTTCAGAGGCAAGATCCTAGCCTCTGATCATTTAGTCCACTCTATGACAAAAGTTGATCCATTTTTTCTTCAAAAAATAAAATAGAAACTTTAAATGAGACAACATTAAGAAAATGACAAAGAAATTCCTATTAATTTTAAGAAAGATGAAGCCTGAAAAGTCAGCATTTATAAAAAAACTTCACAGTCAAATTAATATTGCATTCCAAAGCATTATAAGAACAAGTTATCATTGTTTTTTAATACACACATACATAAGAGTAGTTACTCACAACCTTAAAAATTATAATGGAGTGATCATTGATTCACATAACAAAAAAAATGTTGTTTCCTTTTTTTTTTAAGAAAAAATATATATTCATCACTATGAGTTTTATACTGAATTTCAAGTGAAGTGTTGTTTCCGTTTGATTTTTCCCACTATATATATATATATATATATATGATCCATTATATTTTCACCATTTTGTCCAGTTGCTTATTGTTACAGCAAATCTTTCTATTAGCGTCTCGGGCCACTTGAGGTTGTCTTTCTCTGTGAAATGGCCCGTTAATGTCGCTGCCTCTGACTTTTCTGAATTCAGTGATATAACTACTATACATAAATTAAATTGACTATTCCATCGACACCAAAATCCTTTTTCATTAGATCCAACTAAAACGTCTTGTGCTTGTTCAAGCTTCGAATGGTCAGTTCTTTATCAGAATAATATCTCAGAGAGAGAGAGAGAGGGAGGGAGGGACGGACGGAGAGAGCCCAACGTCAACTCACTTTCTTACAATAACTTAATGTGTCAAAAAAGAAAGCTTTAACAGAACATGTGTGTGTGTGTGTGTGTGTGTGTTTTTTTTTTAAAGTAACTAACCAACCACACATACTCATTTATGTACTATAATAAGTGAAGTGAAGGGTTGAAAATTCATCGTAGAAATGGTCGAAGGAACCTCAGAATGAAAGCAGTTGAATATAGAAGTTCGCTGTAGGATGGAGAAGATATATCGATGAAAGAAGAGTCAACAGTGAATTAATCAGTTAGAGGAGGAGGAGGAGGAGGAGAACCTGTTGCCAAGGAGATTATGAAGTCGAATGATGAGATCGTCTTCTTCCTCAGAGAAGCTTCCATGTTTCACAGTTGGGCTCAGATAGTTCAGCCACCTTAATCTGCAACTCTTCCCACTCCTCATTAAACCTATTCATCATCATCATCATCGTTATATATGTATACAGTCCATATATATACATACATGTTTCTAATAATATATATATATGAAATATACCAGTGACTTTGGAAATGCGGTTCCAGTGCCTTCTTCCATTAACCCTAATGTATTCCATCAAAGCCCTGTCTTCTTCCTCCGTCCACAGCCCCTTCTTGTACTCATTCCTTTCTTCTCCTTTCATCTTTGACTTCCAGACAGAGAGAGAGAGCTGGAGAGAGTTCTGCTGATGATGATGAAACTGAGCTGAGCTTCCACTATTTTGTGAGAGGCTTTCAGCCTATAATGTTGGGACGGTGATGGGTTTTTTTTACATATATTTGGACCTGGGGTTTATTAATTTATATAATAAAATATTATTCTTTTTAAGAATATTTAACGGTGATTACTACCTCCCCCCTTCCTCTTCATTTGGCGTTGGTCACTCTAGATTCTGTCCCATCCTTGTTCCACACATTACATGCAACAGCCTCAGTCTTTTTTTTTTTTTTGGATAGTAAATTCACTACAGGTATCTTTCTACTTTTCATCACAGCGTCTGACTTTTCAACCCTAATAAATACTAGAGACCCGTACTTTTCATCGGCTTATAATTACTAGGATGCATTCGTTGACGTGTACACATGGTGTGTCCACACGTTAATATTTTAATTGCCATTCATTAACAACCTCATTTCTCCAACAGAGAACTCTTTGTCTTTGTCCCTCAGTTTTCATAGCAAGTGTCACTTCTGTATTTAAGATATTGCGAGTTTTATTTCTGTTCCCCCTCCCCCTCGGAAAAAAAAATAATAAATACGCACCTAATTGTAGTAATCGAATAGTTGTATTTGTTTAAAAACTTTCTTTTTCTGTGTAAACAACATAAGTGGAATGATCATATATATATTATTAATGAATCCTGAGTAATCCTTTAAATTGTAATAAATTGAGACGCCCAAATGTAATCAATATCTCACATGCATGGACACATGTGAAATTAATGCTCAGCAATTTATACCGTTCACAAGGCATACAAATGTAACCTATTTTAGTAAAATAAAGGTTAATATAATATCTAGTCCTTATAATTTCTACTTATTTTGATTTTGTCTTTGCAGTTTCAAACAAAAGGTTTTTGTCCCTCTAAGTTTTCTTCCTTATAAAACGTTAATAATATGTGGTACCATAGTCAATTATAGGTTTGAGGATTAGGAAAGTGATCGTTGTAGTTTGTTTAACTTATTTGGCTAATGGATTGTTCTCTCATATCCTTATTTTAGATTGCGTATCATCATTTTTTAAAAATGAATCTTAAACAACTACGAGTGAAGAGAGAGAGAGTTTATACTCTTCCACTGTTGGTCACCAACCACGAGCCATAAAGTGGAATGGATGTTA
>QFDD01001145.1:0-30354 GCA_006871305.1 Vachellia collinsii
TATGGCTTTCATGCCGATCCATCCCACATGCTCCCAACAAAGGAAAAAAAATGATCCTGGATCCGTCCTTGATTCTATTAGATGTTGATGTAAGAGATGCACCTTGTCTCATTTCCATAATCATTTACTTGAAAACACTGGCTGCATATGATGACAGCGCACGAATTGCACAAGAGTATAGGATTAGCTTGATTTAGCCATGCTCTTTCTACTTTTGTACTTGTGATGTTTTTGGACTTATATCCTTGTAAATATTTTATGCAATAAAATCCTCTCCACTAAAAAAAAAAAACTGGCTGATGTTTATCTGTTTGGACAGTCTGATGTCTTGTCAGAATTACAGAAGTCATTGCAAGTTAACTATAAAGATGTGGATGACAAATTTAAGGCCCTACAAAAGTGGATGTCCAACGAACTTGCCAAAATCTTGTATTGCCTTGAAGATCTTGGACTCCTATGTACTTATGAGGTATCCATCTTACTTTACGAAAATATGAAAAATGTTTGTGCCTAAAAGAAAACAAACATGGAAAATTGATAATCCCTCCAATATTAAATGTAGGAGCTATTTGAGAGTTTGTTTGGTGCTAAATATACAAACTCAATCTCTTTTGTCTCCCACATTTATTATTTTTTGTCCAAATTACCCCTATTGATTGCATACATTTTCCAATGTAAATGACTAAAAGGGAAGATCTTTTCCCATTTTAATGGACCATTCACAGCAGCCATAATTTTTTAATAATTTGGCTAACAAGATTTTTGACTTCCTGAAACCGGTATATAAATCTATTTTGGGATAAACAATGCTATCGTAATATGCGAATTATTGTGAATTACATCAAAGATTTCATCTCTATCCTCCATAAATTCCTTTTGGTCATCTCTATGTGATTGTATGTGTGCATGCGTGTCTTTTTTTTTTTTTTTGTTTTTTTTGTTTTGGCCCCCAATATCATTTGATCATTGATTCTCCCCTGTTAGGGTAATGATTCTCAAACACCAAGTAACTTTATATAACTACATGGATATGTAAATGTGGAAAAATAAGTAAATACCTTTTTTTTCCTTCTTTGTAGAAATATAGTTATAAATGGTGTTAATGTTCCTACAGGCTGTCAAAATATCTCTTGAGAAATTCTGCAACATAGAGGGAGAGCATGAAGCATACCAAAAAGGCTTTCTGCATTGCAAACATTTCCTTGAAAATGTGATGAACCTAATTGGGGAATCTCTCCCTTTGGGTAGGCATTTTAGAAGATTTCATTTATTAATTTTGCCCCATGTGCTTTTGAATCTATGTTCATTGTGGAGATCATAAGTATCATGCAGGAGACAAACTACTGTTTTGTTCATCTATCACTAATATTAGTCAAGCAATCATAACAAAATCTATTTAATTTAAAATCTTTACTATGTCTATTTGGGCAGGTTTTACATTTGTTTTTCATATTTAGACAGTCCCCTGTGGTGAGCATATGAGGTTTGTAGTATATTGCAACATAACGCTTTAAGCTGCTTTCTGTCTTTTATTATGTTGTCATTTAATGTTGATGTAGAGTTAGGTAGTATAGGATATCCAAATCCATCATTGAGTAGTATGGTAAGCTCAATGTGGTATTTATGTGGGGGTTAATTCTTCAACCTCAATAGCTAGTTTTTGGGGGAGGCTTTCCCATCCCACTTAGGTACCCCTCAAAGGTGCCCAGCTGTACCAGTTGTATTTTCCTCTTAGTTCTTTTTCCTTGGAGATAAATTTTTTTCTGAAGCCTATTGCTAGTGGTTAGCATAAAAACCATTAGTGATATGTAGTTATTTTAATTAAATTTTATTTGTGTTTTATTTATTTTTGAATGGAATTTTTATCTATTTTGGATTAGGATTAACTCAAGTATTTTGTTTTAGTGAGTATAAAGTCATCCTATTTTGAGTAGGATGAGTTTATTTAAAATATTCTGTTTAGATAGAGATTATCGCTTAATTATTGAGAGCTTGCTATTATTTCTTTTAATGCCAAAAAGGTTTCATTATTTTCATTCAATAAAAGTATGTTCGCTGGATTATTAGATGTTGAATTCCTACTGTATGTATACATGTATATATGAATGAGTGCATGAACAAATGAAGGCAAGTCTATTTGTTTTGTTGCATGTCTTCTGTAGAACCTGCTTGACCGGTGCATTTTTGATAACCAGATTGCCTTTATGATGGTTATAATTTCATTTTGTATGTTTTCGTTTAGGATTATACTTATCATTGACATTTTCATAATTAAATCTCTGCAGTTGATAAAAGCCTTTTGGAGGTAGAATTTGACTATGCAGGAGCAGTATCTTTGGGTCACATATCTCCAAAATTACATGAACTTATTCAAATCTTCCAATCCTATGGGTACAGAAATTTAGATAAATTGATATTCTGCAATAAAGTTTCATTTGACATTATGATCTTTGTCCTGTGAATATTTTTCTTTTGCAAGTGTCATTTCACATTATATGGTCAATGATCTTCTTTCCTGTGTTTTATATTGCAGAGAATCTAGCCATGTGTCATGCCTTATTTTTGTTGAGAGAATAGTCACAGCTAAGGTGATTGAAAGGTTTGTAAGAAAAGTTTCCCAGTTATCTCATTTCACAGTTTCTTATGTAACTGGAAGCAATACATCAAATGATTCAATGGCATTAAAGAGGCAGAAGGAAACGTTGGATTCATTTCGCACTGGAAAGGTATTGAATCATTGCATTATTTGAGTTAGATTGTTGATAATGTTGGTATTTTGAAATATTATTATAGATTATTTGTTCTTTTTATTTAGGTCAATCTATTGTTTACCACTGATGTAATTGAGGAAGGAATCCATGTCCCTGGTTGCTCTTCTGTTATACGTTTTGATCTACCCAAAACAATTCGTAGTTATGTCCAATCAAGGGGACGGGCTAGGCAGGCCAACTCTCAGTTTATTTTGATGTTGGAAAGGTGAGGTGTATATCTTGATGACATTAATTTAGAAGTTTTTGGAAGCTGGAGACATCTTACTTTGAAAAATCTAGTATATATTCCCAATTGTGCATCATATTATTAACTGTATCTTTAGGGGAAACTTGAAGCAAAGAAATCAGCTGTTTGACATAATCAAGAGTGAGCGTTTCATGACTGATGACTCCATTAATAGTGGTCTCGATATTTTCTCCCCGAGGGCTTGTACAGTAGATGGAGTAATCACATACTCCGTGGATTCCACTGGAGCATCAGTCACATCAGATTCTAGCGTGACTCTCATTCATCATTACTGTGGAAAGATCAGAGGAGATAAGTAAGAAAATTTTCAGTCGTTTTTTTCCCCTGACTAAACAAACTTCATTACATGCTCTTGTGGCTTAGTTCTATGTAACTTTCATTCTATGTCTCAGGTACTTCAATCCAAAGCCAATCTTTGAGTCTGTTGACTTGGAAGGTGGTTACCAGTGCAAGTTGTCATTGCCTCCCAATGCAGCTTTTCAAACAATAGTTGGTCCCTTAAGCAGAAACGCTCATTTGGCAAAACAGCTTGTATGTTTAGAAGCGTGTAAGAAGCTCCATAAAATGGGTGCTTTGGATGATCATCTTCGCCCATCAGTTGAAGAACCTCTGGCACAGATTCATACTGTGAAAAGCAAGAAAACAAGTTCAGGTGCAGGTATTAGTTTTCTGCCGATTAATATGTTATCTTCAACTAAACTTAAATATTATTTTCAATTCAACATGACAGTAACATTGTTGCAAACAATGTTCAAAGCATTTTATTGTTCAGCTTGAGTCTTTAATTTTTGTTTTTTTAATTGGATGAGGAGCATGATGTATCTGATTGGCCATAAAACTTCCCTGGGCACTCGTGTCTACCAGCTTCAGACTAATCCTTGTGTGCCAGCCATCTTTTTCCTTCGGGGTGGGGGCATAGGGACAAAGGCTGAATGGTGCTTTGTTGAGGCATGGGGTTGTCTGGCTTTCCAATGGATCTATTTAGTTATTAATGCATTTTGTTTGTGTTTGCTTCTGGTATTTGAAGGAACCACAAAAAGGAAGGAGTTGCATGGCTCAGCTAGCATTCATGCTTTATGTGGGACTTGGAAAGATAAACTTGACGGAACAATGTTTCATGCCTATACGTTTGATTTCACCTGTAATGTTCTTCATGATATGTACTCTGGATTTGTTCTTCTCATTGAGTCAAAGCTTGATGACGATGTTGGAAATTTTGAATTAGAACTGTTTTTGATCTCAAAGATTGTGAAGACTTCAGTCTCATCACGTGGCCAAGTGCATTTGGATGCTGAACAGGTATTGAAATGTGAGCTTTATTTGATGTAGGAATTATGAAAAGGGGTATTACATTTTACTTCTTGAACCAAAACTTAGTTACAACTTTAAACTGTAACAAAAACAGCCACCTCCTTTTCATTGGGAACAGAGAAGCACCCACATTAATTAGATTTGTTTTGCCATAGTCGTAACTAGGCTTTCGAGCAGTAAAATATATTTTCCCATTTATGAGATGCCTTAACACAGATTTTTCCTTTGAAATTTTACTCTGTTTTGTTTTCTTTTATTTATCAGATGAAGAATGCCAAATTTTTTCATGAACTTCTTTACAATGGTGTTTTTGGGAGATTAGTATTTCGGTCCAAAGAAGCAGGTGGAAGGCAATTTCTTCTTCAGGATGAAACATCATCATTGTGGATTCCATCAAACTTATATCTGCTTCTACCTCTTGAAAAAGATGGTATTTATGAGGAATCTTTGAAAATCAACTGGGCAGGAATCAACTCTTGTGCTTCGGCTATTGAATTTATGCGGAAAAATTATTGTCTGGGCGTTAACCATTGTGAATATTACCCAAAGAACTTACCATCCCATGATATCAGTTTGTCGGAGGCAGATTGTGGGGGCAGAGAAAAGATTCATTTCGCTAATTGTGTTCTTGATGTTAACGATGTCAAAGATATGGTAGTTTTGGCCATCCACACTGGAAGAATATACTGTATAATTGAAGCTGCTCATGACCTGTCTGCTGAAAGTCCTTTTGATGGAACCACAGAGAATGTGGCTGCAGTAGAGCGCATTACCTTCTCAGATTATTACAGCAAAAGGTACTGCATTGTTCCTTGCCTAAATGTCTGTGCCACCTCCGTTCTCTTACTGCATTCAGTTCCTATATTATTATTGTGGTTAACTAAACAACTTGAAGTTCATCAGGTATGGGATTACGTTGAGACATCCAGGGCAGCCTTTGCTGCTTTTGAGGCAAAGTCATAATCCACACAACCTTCTTGTGAACTTTAATGAGGATGGTTAGTTAACTTTAGTTTTAAGTTCAAACTCTTATTGGTATTAGAATATTGGTGTTGAATAACTGAGTGTTTAATCTGATTATATTACAGCTAATTATTTAGAGATTTTGTGAAATGTAATTTTTTTTAGAGATCTTATGAAACGAAGAAATTATTTTTCATTTGGTTGTAATCATAAAAAAGTTGTTTTTAGTGATTTTTAAATTTTCAATTGTATTCGAGAAATAGAGAATTGTGTAAGATTCTCTGAACTGAAAGCTTCCTTAAACTTTGCTGTTTTTTCAAGAAATACAAAGGAACATATTGAACTAATAACTTATGATCAGGTGCCAATGAAAGCTAATATTCATCCTGAACCAACCAATCTTGCACTTTATGCTAAGTAGAACTTAATTTTATTGGGCACTTTGAAGAGAGGGTTTCATACTTTTTGGACTGTCCCCTACTAGAAAACTAAAAAACGTGAGTTATTTATCAACATTTATCAGCTTGGACAGTGTTCTATAAAGTTAAACTTCACTTTAGCGGAGCCAAATCCTTAAATGTAATTTCCAATGTATGAAATAAAAGTATGATCTATGTTTATAAATTTCAGTGTCTTGGAAATTTTGCTACTACTTGACACACGCATACACATTTGAGCAGATACTCTAGGCAAGTCTCCAGAAGGTGGCCTGGTAACCCAAAAACCACGAGCTCATGTTCACATTCCACCGGAGCTTCTCTGCACTCTTGATGTTCGAAGAGATGTATTAAAGTCACTTTACCTACTTCCATCTTTAATGCACCGCCTTGAGTCATTTATGCTAGCTAGTCAACTTAGACAAGAGATAGCCGGCCAAGATAGCAACTTCAACATACCTAGCTCTCTGGTTTGTTTAGTTGTCCTCTTTATATGTTTTACATTAAAAAGATAATCCTTATTTTTTTTTTCTGTTTCAATTTTACATATTATGTCTTACAATGTCAGATTCTAGAAGCACTTACAACCTTAAGATGTTGTGAAAAATTTTCAATGGAACGTCTTGAGTTGCTTGGAGACTCTGTCCTCAAGTATGCTGTAAGTTGTCATCTCTTTCTTAAATATCCAAAGAAGCACGAAGGACAATTATCTGCTCAACGCACATGGGCTGTTTGTAATTCAACCCTACATAAATGTGGAACAGATCATAAAATACAGGTAAATTCTTCTACAATTATTTTTCATTTGGCTACTGTCACAAGAACGAGGTTTTTTAAAAGCTTAAGCTCATGGGTGCTGATAGCCCAAAAAGGGCTTGAACTGTGAACAATGGATAGGTGTCTACTGCTATGATGGACCTAAAGTAATTACCAAAGAAAATAAAATAATAATAATAATAATAATTTAAAAAAAAAAGAAGAAAAAGAAATATTAATCCTTGGTTATAAATATATTCCATCCAAAAAATTATGGTCTACTAGTCTGATATGGTCACTAATATTTTCCCTCTTTCATTTAAAACTTTAGTAATCTGGTTATATTTAAATTCAAAGGTTAGGAAAATGATTATTTTAAACATGCCCTAATCAAAAGAAATTGCAAGACTGAGAAAACTCTTCTCTAAATGTCTGAACACTACTTTTCTTTGAATTCCAGTCGTTATTGATACAATAAGTGCACAAGTTGGATTCCATCTAATTGGTTCTGCAACGAATCCAGTTAATAACTGATTATTTTTTCATATTCTTCAATAGGTATATATTCGTGACTCTGCATTTGAGCCCCGCCGGTGGGTTGCTCCAGGACAGCATTCTATCCATACTGTTAATTGTAAATGTGGGGTGGAAAACCTTGAAGTGCCTTTAGATGTTAAGTTTCAAAGTGAAGATCCAAAAATTGTTGTTGGGAAGCTCTGTGATAGGCGTCACCGTTGGATATGTTCAAAAACTATTGCAGATTGTGTTGAAGCTCTGATTGGTGCATATTATGTGGGTGGTGGACTACTTGCTTCACTTCATGTGATGAAGTGGCTTGGAATTTGTGCTGATCTTGAGGCATCTTTGGTTGATGAAGCGATTGCTGTTGCTTCTCTTCACATATATTCACCAAAAGAAAATGAGATTGCAAGCCTTGAAACTAAAATTGGGTATAAATTTTCTGTCAAAGGACTCTTGCTGGAGGCAATAACACATGCATCTGAGAATGAACTTGGGGGTGGCTATTCTTACGAGGTAACTATAAAAGATGTCTGGAAATCTTGAACTACTTCTATTCTAATTTTTCTTTTGGGTTTTACTAGTGGAGCTTATATTCTCACAAGTGAACATACAGTTAGATTTATATGTCAAAGTTCAATAAGATTTTCCTGTGACTTTATATGTGATGGCAGAGGCTTGAATTTCTTGGCGATTCGGTATTGGACCTGCTTATCACATGGCATCTATATCAGAGCCATACAGACATTGATCCAGGGGAGTTAACTGACTTGCGATCTGCTTCTGTCAATAATGAAAACTTTGCTCAAGCTGCAGTCAGACAAAATCTACAACAGTATCTTCTGCATAGCTCAGATTTATTACTTGGCCAAATAAGTGATTATGTCAGGGCTCTGTCTGAATCGAACACAACAAAATCACTTGCAGGCTCTAAAGGGCCCAAGGTTACTGATGACTCTCTCTCTAAAATTTCTTTCATCACTTTGTTTCTTTTGTTCTTTTTCCTTTCCTTTCCTTTCGTTTCTTTGCCCTTGTTTTTTTTTCTTTTGGCAAAATATGGCTAGTTAAAGCGTTGTTTTGTTGGAATATTTTCCCTTTTCTTTTAATCATCATTTTTCATTAATTATCGTTTGTTTATTTTTTACTCAGGTACTTGGGGATTTAGTAGAAAGTATTGCAGGGGCTATACTAATTGACACCAAACTTAATCTTGATGAAGTGTGGAAAGTTTTCAAGCCTCTATTATCTCCCATTGTCACTCCTGATAAACTTGAACTGCCTCCATTACGTGAACTACTCGAATTATCTGGCTCTCTTGGGTATTTTGTAAAAGAAAAATGTAGGATGCAGGGAGATATGGTGCATGCAGAGCTTAGTTTACAACTTCAAGATGTCCTGTTGGTACGAGAGGGACAGGGCCCAAATAGGAAAACCGCAAAAGGAGAAGCTGCTTTTCGTTTACTGAAGGAACTTGGGGTATTCTTTGCTTATCTATTGCCTTTTCTGTTGTCCTTTTTATATCAAATATATGGTGTTTGGCATTAAAACAAAACGTACAAGCTATTGTTTTTTCCCATCTGTATGCTTTATAAAACGTACAATGTTTTTCATATTTGGAAGCGTTAAAAAATATGTTTTTTGACCAACACTAATTGGCTCATGTAATTTATCTTTAACCAATTCAAATGCTATGCTTTGATATTTAAAAACTTGTTGAGGTATATTTTGCTGACTACATAGCTTACACTTTTGTCCTTGCAATTGCAGAAGAGGGGAATTTCATACAATAGTGGGACCAAGAGAAAAAGAGATAATCCTGATCATTTCTTTGATTGTTCTTCTCCGAAGAAGGAATCCAATATTTGCTCTGGTCTTCCTGATGAGCATGTCTCAGCAGAGCCAGTAACGTATAAGAGGGCCAAGGTGGACAAAACTAATCTATCAGCTCCCAATGACTTTTCAATGGAGCTCTCTGATCCCAATGAAACAATTCCAGGTTTGCGCCATCAATCTTTTCTTTGTTACCCCCTCATCTTTTAATCCCTTGAAACTGTCTTTGATTCCTTGCATTTATATATCAAGGATGAGAAGAGCTGTTCTTTTGGCAACTAAGTTTGTTGATTCATACAGTTATTGCATCAATCAATATGAAGAAGGGAGGACCCAGGACCGCCCTATTTGAGTTATGCAAGAGACTACAATGGCCAATGCCTACATTTGACTCAACGGAACACAAACACAGGTGAGTTGACCATCTCAATCTTAGCAGTACCTTACATAAAGATGGCAAAATATAACTCTTGGACCCTTGAAATTTTCCTCAATTATTTAATCATTAAACTTTCGCTCAAAAAAACACGGTCCCTGTAGTTTTTTTAACTCACAACAACTCAGTCATTATAATTCATTAATGCAATAAACTACAAAAACTGAGTTGTTTTGATTCAAAATTCAAAGACTAAATCAATAATTGAGAGAAGGTTCAGGAACTAAAAGATTGGAGAGGACGTCTTGTTCTTTTTGGGTAATTGTAATCATAAATCCGACCCTTATTATTATTATTATTATTATTATTATTATTATTATTTGTTTTTATACAGGAGTCTATTTGAATTTGGTGAAGGTCCTGAAAGAAGAAAAGGATATATCTGTTTTGTGTCAAGCATACAGCTGTGCATACCCAATTATGGTAACATCGATTGTAGAGGAGATTCTAGAGCTGATAAGAAGAGTTCACTTGACTCCGCTGCAATGGAAATGCTCCATGAGCTACAACGGCTGGGAAAACTCAAGATTGGTGATTCTAACAATGGGAACATTTTAGAGGAATCATCCAAAGAGCTTGAATGGCCATCCTGAATATTGGGGTTGTAGCAGCCAAATTGTATAATAGTACACGGTATGAATAAAGTTTACTACTTTGATTCATTCAAAAAAAAAAAAAAGGTTTACGATCTTGAAGAAACTCATGATGCTTCAGCCCTCTTGTTTTTTTAAGAACAACATAGGCAAACTAAAAAATTAGATCTGATAATACTCAAATCTAATCTAATCAAATAGTTATATAAAAAAATGGTTAAAACCAAAAATAGTTCAGAGTGATCAGTCATTCCTATGAGGATAAACGTTGATCATATCCATAGAAATTATCGGTTCTCACATTGTATATGAATTAATCTTGCCGAAAAAAAGGCAAATGTTGAAAATAAAAAAGACAAAAAAATTCTCAAATTTGAGGATTGTAAAAAGAACGGAAAACAAAGTAAAATGGGTTTGAGAGGATTTTAAGCGCAATAAAAGTATTTTATTTTCACATACAATACGCACGTTATTTTTTGGTCAATATACAAGCTAGCCCAATAAAATTATGTTTTAATTTGTTGTTATAAAAAGTATGCCAAATTAAACTTTTTTTTTTTTGGCTTGGAGTGTTTCTTGACACAATCCTTCACAAAATTTTCATCTCAATCTCCACCACTACTATATGACTAGATTGGATTTGAGCTTCATCAGGTTCAATTGAGGGTGATTCTCCCAAAGGTATTTTCTGAATTCACATGAATTTAAACTCAAAAATCACATGCTTAAAAGGTCAAAATCCTTTCCACTGTGACCAAGGTATGTTGGTAGAGGCGGGAATTTGAGCTTTAAACCCGTTTAATTAAAGGGTCGGATCTGTGATTTTGAACTTTCAGAAGAAAACGAGCCTAAAAGGGTCAACCCTAATGGGCCGAGGGCTTAAAAGGGCCGACCCTTTTAAGCCCGCCATAATTTTTTTATATTTTTTTAATAATTTATATGTATTTTACATAATAAACATATTTTAAATATATGATTTTGGTTTATTATTTATTGCAAAAACTTAAAATGATGATGATGGTGTTACAAATGAAATACTTGATATGTTTTTATCTCGCTAAAGCAAAGTCTTCCGAGACTATTCTTAGCTTAAAATTGAAGATAGTGATAATGATTGATGAAGAAAGAAACTTATATTGTATAATTTGTGAACTTAAGTTTAAGACTTTCAGAATATTTATTATTTTAAATGTAATTATTTAGATAATTAGATATGATTTTCTATGTTTTTTGAGTAAGAAAAGTTGTATAGTGTTAAAAGTATTGTAGTTTTTTTTTTTAAAAAAAATGAACAATACGGGCCTCAAAAAACTGAAGGATTTTGGGACTAAGGCCTAAACAAGGCCTGGCCCTAATTCCCGATACTACATGTTAGTGCAGCTGCAGCTTGATGTTACTAGACCATTTCTCCCTCATTCTTTCGTTTGCTAAGTACCTTCAATAGCCTTCTAGCTTCAGACCCTTTTAGGTATGTCATGTATCTGATCTTGGAGTTACTTACATCATTAAGAGACGAATCCCAAAATTGATGAAGAATTCTCCAAGGAAGAAGAAGTTTGTGAACAACCTCAAGACCTACAACCAATGCAAGATAGATAAGTTATGTTGAATAATTTTGCTGAAGTTACCAACTTAACATTAGAGGCATGCAGTAACAGTATATATCTTTTTTCTTAAACTAAATATCCCGTGGAACCCTGACCTGAAAGCGATAGAACACCTCCTCACACTGTCACATAGCAGTGCAATATGTACTGGATTATATAATACAAGTTGAAAAGCTGTAGTAGCCAACAGGCAAAGGGTGCCATAAGCCTTGCTTACAGGTGGAAGAGTGTGATAAAAATCTGAAAGGTGAAGAAATTTGAAATATTTTATGGGTTTCATGAAGTCATAGAAACGACCCAACATATTGGGGGAAAATAATAATAATAACAAACAGCCAGAGTGAACTATCAGTTAATAAATAGCAATGCAGCGAGCAAATAGCACAGATAAAATTGTCAGAAAGTCATGCGGTTAAGGTTAATCAACCCCATGAAATTGATCAGGGATTCGGCATAGCAACATCAAGTTAATCTTAATGCACTTAACATCGACTCAAATAAGTCCAAATGAAGTTAAAATCTACCAATTGGAAATAGGATCAATATTCTCCTTCCTGTACGCTAGAACTGAAGTAATTAATTCAATACAGATTATTGTATGAACCGTGCCCAATTGGTTTACAAACCGTGAGTCCACATCTGTTCCCAAATGGAAAATTGCAGTAGAATAAGCCACATTTTGAGACTATAAAAGTCAAACTTCATTCTAATGCAACAATCTGTGCTGGTGAACGCAGATAACCAACGGACGCCCGAAAGTCATTTAGCTAATGCAACAGAAACACATAGAAGCAACAAAGAACAAGAAACAAAACAGAGAGAGAGGGGGAAGAGAGCATACTCGGCGGGAGAAGACATTTTTTTCATGTATTAAAGGGTGCTCTCAGATGGCATATATCCTTTTTTTTATGAAGTTCTCTCAGCAATCACTTTGATTCGGGCTGATATAGCTATATGACAGTTTAAGTGCCCTATCCAGCTCTGGCTGATTGGATAGTTTCAACAGCCCCGAAATTTAAATATCAAGAGTTGAAGAATTAAAACTTCTTCCTAAAGCTTAAGCGGCTTTATGACCAACGCCCATTGGTGTAGCTCCAGTTTCATGTTACCAGACCGTTTATCCTTCATTCTTTCTTTTGCTTAAGTACCTTCAATAGCCTTTTAGCTTCAGACCTTTTTCCCGGCTTTGAAAAGTGATAACCCATGTCTGAAAGGGTGCTCTCAGATGGCACGTATCCTTTTTCATGCATTTCTCTCAGCAATATTTTTGCCTCGGACTGATATGACTTCTTAAGTGCCCTATCCACTTCTGGCTGATTGGATAGTTTGAGCCACCCAGAAATCAAAATATCATAAGTTGAAGAATTAGCAGTTCTTCCTCTTTCCAGCATCTCATTCAAAAATTCCCTAGCTTGCCGCATCTTTCCTGCTTTAGCATAATCATAAATAAGCACATTATAGGTTCCAGTGGTTGGGACAAAACCTTTGTTTATCATCTCACAATAAAGTTTTACGGAGTCCAATTTATTTCCGACCCTACCATGGCCAGAAACCAATATATTATAAGTAGCAGCATTTGGGGCAAGTCCTCTTTCCTTCATCTCACTAACCAATTCATCTGCTTCTCTCATCAAACCAGAAGTTGAAAGACCCCCTAAAAGATGATTGTAAGTAGTAACATTTGGAGAGATTCCATCAACCAACATCTGTGAATAAGTAGCTAAAGCCTTATCCACATTCTTGCTTACGCAGTAACCATGGATAAAAGCATTGTACGTTACAGTATCAGCTAAAATTCCTCTTCCCACCATTTCATTAAGAAATAAAGTTGCTTTTTTAGTCATTCCTAACCTGCATAGCACAGCAATAAGATTGTTATACACTGTTCTATCAAGTCTGAGTCCCATATCCACAAGTCGCAGGTGAATTTGCAAAATTGTATCTGCTTTCATACCAATTGAAGATGCTTCAAGCAGAAACTTGTGAGTATTAGAGACAGGAGGAAACCCCATAACCAACATCTCATTCAAAACATCTAATGCCTTTTCAATTGCCCCAGTTTTACAAAGCCCAAATATCAGAATGTTGTAAGTGGTAGCATTTGGCGTTACCCCATGGCTCTTCATCTCATTAAAGAATTTCAAAGCATTTTCTGTGTTACCTCTTCTGCAGTATCCATTAATTACAGTGTTATATGTAGCACAATTTGGAGCCAAACCCAACTTTGACATAGTTGAGAACACAGACTGAGGTTCATATTTCCCAAGCCTCAGAAGGCCATTGATAAAAGCATTGTATGCAACAATATCAAGCTTTATATTTTTCTCTTCCATTTCCTGGACTACACATAGGGCTGCTGACTCATTTCCTTCTTTGAAGTAGCCATCCATCATATTCGTGTAGTTAAACAAATCTGGTGAAAGATCCCTAGAGCACATATCTCTCATTAATGACTTAGCATCTTCCATCCTTCCAAGTCTCTTCAAGTTGTTCAAGAAAATATCAAATATAATATTGTTTTCCTCCAATCCCTGTGATTTCATTTCTTTATAGAAGCCCAATGCAACTTCTTGTTTGCCTGCTTTAAAATAGCCATCTAATAATATTGCATATACAAAAACATTTGGCACAATATTTTGCTTGACCATCTTCCTTAACACATCAACAGCTTTACGAAGCATTCCCTTTTTAACATATCCATTTATAATAGAAGAATAAGTAACAACATTTGGAAGAATATGTTCCCTCTCCATTTCTTGCAACAACAAATCTGCACAGTCCATGTTTCCCACTTTGCAGTACCCATCAAGGAGTGCAGAATAGGTCACACAGTTTGGGATAAGATCAAGTTTACAAGTAGTTTGGAACATGTCTTCAGCCTCTTTGAGCTTTCCAACCTTAAAAAGACCATCCATTATAGTTGTACACAGAACTAGATCAAAAGAAATGCCCCGAACAACCACCCGGCTTAGAAGATTCAAAGCTTCCACAGACCTTCCTGACTTGAACAAGTAGTTCATAATGATAGAGTGTGAGATATGATTAGGATTCAAACCCATTTTATCCATCTCCTTCAATAACAGTGCTGCTTCATTTAATCTCCCATGTCTACAAAGCCCAAGAAGAAGAGAACTATAAGTAACCACATCAGGAAGAATCCCATTCTTGATCATCTGCTTATACAGAGAAAGGGCTTCTTCAATTCCTTGTTGCTTCCAATATGCAGTGATTAACGTGGTATATGTAGTGAGGGTTGGCTGCAAACCTCTGTTCCCATCAGGATTTTGCATATCATAATTTTCAAATTGATCAAATTCTATGTTCATTTGATGGCCAAAAATCTCATCAGTAAGAGACTTGGCCCTAACAACATTATCCATTTTGCAAAAAGCATTAAGAAAAGTATTATAAGCAACAATATCAGGCGGAAGACCGTCCCTCCTTCTATTCTCCATCAAATCTAGTGCATGACTCATTAACCCAGCTTTACAATATCCATCAATTAAGGTGTCAAGACCAATAATGTCCTGTGGAATCCCCCCATCCACCAAATTATGCATCACCCATTCCGCATACTTCACCAATCCAATTCTGCAATACCCTTTAACAAGTATATTGCAAGTAAAAGGATCAATACAAATGGCCTTTTTAATCATTTCAGATAACAGCCCAAAACCTTGATCAGCTAACCCTTGGGCACAGAAACCCCAGATGATGGTATTATAGGTAACAGTATCAATTTCATTTCTCCTAAGATATCCTAAAGCGAAATCCAAATTCCCTACTTTGCACAGTGAGTGAACCAATATGTTAACACTGTAAACACTTGGCACAATCCCACAGGAGACCATATCAGAATACAAAACTCCTACCTGAGAAACCATGCCTGCGACGTTGAATTCACATAAAAGCTGGTTCCACATAGGCAATGTAGGAACAAGACCAAGACTTCGCATAAAAAAAAAGGCATCAAAAGCTCTGATAAACTTTCCACATGCCAAGTAGAGGTGAATGAGAGTACAAAATAATGAAGCATAGAGATGCATCTTTGTTGGTGCGATAAAATTCACATCTTTATGGGTATGGGAAGAGCAACTCCTACAAGAATACACGTTTTGATGGAAGCAGCTTATTAAAGGGTAGTTTTCAGAGTAGTACAGAGAACGGAAGCTTCTTGTAGACCACAAAAGGAAAGGAAGAGTCTTCATTTGCACCTTGAGATGACTCATCTTGGACGCCATGGAGGCTCAGAATTCTGAAAGACTGAGAAGAATTGCAGAATAAAAGATTAGGCTTGAGAAGGGTGCAAAGCCAGTGAACTATGAGTGTCAATTGTTTCAGTTAGTATCAATGGCTAGTACAGTTCATTTTCTTCCACTGTTTTTGTTCATTGTGGCATGCTGACAACAATTGTTAAATAAATAAGAATTTAGATAGGGTAGTCATTAAGGGTGCTTGTTAGTGACCGTTAAATACCGTATGTCTTTAAAAGAGCAGGAAGTCGTTTTATTAGGCATATCATTTGCATAAAGAGAATTTCTAATAGTGAAACAACAACAAGTAAGCAATTATCAAACTAAAATTTCCCAATGGTGAAATACCTACCTATCAAAATGAAGTCAATGAATAAATCTTCTCCCCAGTAAATCAAAGCAAAAATGATGAAGGATGAATAGAGCGTTAGGTTGCTTGAGAATGGAAGAGAAGTATAGAAAATGAAGACGAGAGCTGCCACTCACTACCAGATGCTGGAAGAAGAAGAAAGAAAAGTGGAGTTTCTGCAGGAGAAGAAAGGAGGACGCAACCGAGGACGGCGTGGATGGACGGAGCACAAGGCAGAGGTAGGTGGAGAATGGCGAACGCGGATTCGCGGGAAGAGGAAAGGAGGCGAGATCGAATTTCTCTCGGTGAGTGAAAGAAAATGGAGAGCATGACAGTGATTTTCCCGGCATTACACTCCAGGTCTAGTCGTCTATCTTGCAGTTGCATTGCACTATTGCAGGGACTGATTTCGAAAATTACTAAAAGTCTATGGGCAATATGCTTAATTCTCCCTTGAATAGTTTTGTAATAACCCTTTGAATGGTCGACGTGAGAGGGACGCATTTGCTCAAACGGAGAGCCAAAACGACAGCTGACGCGGAGGCGAGGCTCAAATGGGCGGGGGGTATCAGAATCGAGGCACCAAGTGACCGAGGAATTGAAAAACAGAAACTTTTTAGAAATAAAAATAAGAGAAAAAGAAAATTTAAGTAAAATTAATAATGATGTTAGGGTGTAGTAGTAGTTGTATATCTCTCTTAGCAGCGCCGACTTCTTCACAATCTCTTCTTCTCAATCGGCTCTCTCATTTTCCCTCGCCTTCTTCTTTGCCTTCCGCTGGTCAGCTTCTACTTCCTCACCTGCTCTCTCTCTCTTTCACTTACCCTCTTTCTGTTTTGAATGCAATTTCTTATCTTTTTCCCTTCATAATTTGTCTTTTCTTCTTACTGTCTTATGCTAAAGATAATTGAGTTATTGGAGGAAGCGGATTCATCATTTATGAGGAGATTAGGTGTTTACGAGTGCTTATTTCCTTTATTTCGTTTGATTCGGTAGATTATCCCATCCTGTTTTCCCCCCTTTTGGACAAAATTGTGTCTTTGGCTACTTGATAACATTAAGTTTTTGAGTAAGGATATTGTTTTATTTTATTTTCTTCTTATTTTCCTCTGAGTGCAATATTAGCATGCCACCCGCATTTTCCATATTGGTTTTTGGGTCTTTTTTTTTTTTTTAATTCTTGAAGTTAATGAACAACTTCGATACTGCTAACACGCAAGACTTCGTTTTGCGCAGTCTTCAGTGTTTTTTAATCATGCAGTGTGAGCAAATGTGGTTTAGATTTCCTTTCAAAACTTACGCTACCTTATCTAAACTACTCTTGATTAGCTATTTCTTTGAATCGTTTCAAAATTTTGGTAGCTGTATGCAGTACTTATGCCGTTGTCATTGTGAAACTAGACAGATTTGTTGAAGGTTGCATCTAGAAGACTCACTTTTGCGACAAAGACAGGGAGCCATTCCGTATCCACAATGGCAGTTGTAAGTTAATACATCTAGTAAATATATAAATTTCTGCCTTTCCGTTGTTGCAAGCTGCAACTCTTTTTGCGAGGACAATACATGTTCTAGATGTACTAAAAAATGTGGTAGTGTCGTGCATTTTCCATGGCTGTTATTTTTTGTAAGAGTGTGAAACTATATTTTATTGTTTTGATCCAGGATGAAGATAACGTGGGCAATGTCAAGAGACAATTAGCAAAACTATTTGAGGCATCTCTGAAGGCAACGGTACCTGATGAGCCTGATGTGGAGCCTTTAATTGCTGCTTGCACTGGAAAATTTGGTGACTACCAATGGTGGATTACCCTGTTCAACATTTATTTGAATTTGAGAATTGAGAATATGAATTTATTTTGTGTCATCTGTAGGAGATGACTACCAGATAAAATAGTTTTTTCTGTAATTTTTCTTCATCCCGCATCTAAAAGCTAAATCAGATGCCTTTCCTTTGTGTAGTAATAATGCAATGGGGATGTGGTCCAAAATAAAAGGAAAGAAGACAGAATATAAGGGTCCCCCTTCTGTTGGACAGGTATAGCTGGTGATGATTTCTTTACTTCTTTTCCTCATTATTATGCATCTTCCTTTAGAATTGAATTTTTATTTGTTACAGCCAGATGGTCACCTTTCTGTTTTGTTTGTGTAGGCCATCATGAAGAATCTTCCTTCATCTGAGATTATAGAATCATGCTCAGTGGCCGGGCCTGGATTTGTCAATGTTATCTTATCGAAGGATTGGATGGCACATGTAACCATATTTTTCTATCTTTGAGTTAGAATTGCAATTTGTTTCTACCTAGTATTTGAGTCTATTTTCTTTACTTTCATTTTATTCATCCATTGGAAGAGGATGCTGCTAAAAGTTTTCACTTTGTTTGATTTAGTTTGCCTTAAAGCGGTCAGTTCATACTTGCCAACAATTTCCTGTTACAGAGCTTACAAAGGATGCTTATTGATGGTATTGATACATGGGCACCGCGACTTCCAGTCAAGAGGGCTGTGGTTGATTTTTCCTCTCCCAACATAGCAAAAGAAATGCATGTCGGTCACTTGAGATCTACCATTATTGGGGATACATTAGCTCGTATGCTTGAATTTTCACACATAGAAGTTCTCCGCCGAAATCATGTTGGTGATTGGGGAACCCAGGTATATTTGATAATGAAGTTATGCCTTTTGTACAAAAATACAATAGATGTCCTCCTATATAAGGAACAGCTAAGAAATTTTCAGTTTGGTATGTTGAAGAGATATCCTTACCTAAAATATCCTTGAATTATAAAATATTCTGTTGGACCTTGGATAATTGCTCCTTTTTGGTATTGATATAACATTGCTCAAGCCTCGAAGTTTGCGTATTTGTTTTGCAGTTTGGCATGCTAATTGAATTCCTTTTTGAAAAATTTCCGAACCCAGAAAATGTCAATGAAGCAGCCATTGGAGATCTTCAGGTAATAAGATACATCGAAATGAATAAAATTCCATTTAATCTTATTTGGATATATAATCTGTTATTTTACAGAGAATTCCTCCTTTTTGCGTGTGCAATTAAATTGCTAGTGTGCCACTTGAAATGAATGCTGTTGTCATTTTTCGTGGTTCTTTAGAGAATGAATTGAACACCATTGCTGGAATGGAGCTTTTTTTGCTAACACTGCTCCTTTTTTATGCCTACAAATGACATTCACCAGTATACATAGGCCTTGGGATATTGTCCTTGTTAATATCCATGCTGTATGTTTGTCTTTATTCTTGTTATGCATATCTATAAGTTTCTTTTATCATAAAACATTTTCTTGACATTTGAGAAAGTAAATTAAGGTCGGTTATTTTCTAATAAGAAGCTCCATTTTGTTAGACGTTCTACAAGGCTTCAAAACAGAGATTTGACAGTGATCCTGAATTTAAGCAGAGAGCACAACAGGCAGTGGTCCGCCTCCAGGTAAATCATGTCAATTTTCAACTTAGCAACTTTCTTTTATGATCTTCTCATGAGATATTGGAAGACTTCATTTTAAGTTGTTTGTATTTATTTTAATTTCAGGGTGGAGAAGCCAAATACCGTAAGGGATGGGCACAAATTTGTGAAATTAGCCGAACTGAATTCCACAGGGTCTATCAACGTCTTGGAGTTCATTTGGAGGAGAAGGTAAATGTAGTAGTTTCTTTTTTATTCACTCTGGGAATGGCTATCATGATATCTTTTTGGGATATAGCTTTTGTATGAAAGACTTCTTAGATGCTTTAGAAATTCCCAGGATTTACCATAAGCAGTAAAACTTATGGAAAAACTACTTTCGACTGGACATTGTTTATGAACCATGGCATTTTTTGCCATCCCTAAATGATGTTATCTTCCTTCACAGGGAGAGAGCTTTTATAATCCATATATTCCTGGGGTTTTAGAGAAACTGAATCAACAAGGATTGATTGAAGAAAGTGAAGGAGCTCGTGTGATATTTGTTGAAGGGGTAAACATACCACTTATTGTTGTGAAGAGTGATGGTGGCTACAACTATGCTTCAACAGATCTAGCTGCTATTTGGTAAGGTTTCTTTCTTTCTTTTACTGGTGGTTCATTTAGACAAACTTCTAAAATATCTCTGTTGTCAAGTTCTGAACTATCAAGTAGTCAAATATTATGATAAATTAGTATCTTCTCAGGTTGATTTTAGGATACTTAGTATAATATTACAAACAACATATGAATTATTTCACCATTTCATGTCTGGTTTATTTTGCTGTTATTATTTCATATAGGTATAGACTAAATGAAGAAAAAGCTGAGTGGATTATATACGTTACAGATGTAGGGCAACAGCAGCACTTTGATATGGTCTTTAAGGTATCTTTCAGATGCTAATGTCCAAATTATTTTGTGTCTCCTGCATTTTGTTATAGTATAAATTTTGTTTTTGCCAATATAGTCACCCTTATTGGTTGACTTTCCTGACAATCATGTTATGTTGTCTACTTCTCTTTGCTGTATTAATTAATCAATACGGCTTATCATTCAGTTTTTTCCTAGGAAGCCAGTCATAGCTCTGAGACAAGTGTGAAGTTCCCTGGTGCAATTTGAGTGTCATGCCATGTTTAATACAAGTGTCAGACTTGACCAAGTATCCATTTTTGAAGCATTTGTGCTTCATAGGTTATGATGAAATAAATTGTGGGGCTTTCCATTTCTATTTCAGGCTGTCAAGCGTGCAGGCTGGCTTCCAGCAGATGATGCTTCATACCCCAAAGCTACTCATGTAGGCTTTGGTCTTGTTTTGGGGGAAGATGGAAAACGTTTTCGAACTCGCAACACTGAAGTTGTTCGATTGGTTGATTTGCTTGATGAAGCCAAGAATCGCAGCAAAAGTGCCCTTATCGAACGTGGTAAATTACTGGATGCCTACTTTATGCTTGGATAGTGTGAAATTTCTAGTTCACATCATGTGCATGTAAGCATAGAAGGAAAGAGTTGGCATAAAAAAAGGCTTGACAGGAAAGAAAAAGTTCTTCTAGACTGACATTGATGAGTGGATATGTCTATTTTGATACTATTTGGCATGTACTAAGATTCTAAGCTCCGAAGATGACCTTCAAATTGTTGATTTTCTTTAGAAACGGCTAAAGATTGGTCTGAGGAGGAGGTTGAGAAGACAGCAGAGGCTGTTGGTTACGGTGCTGTTAAGTAAGTCACTTTTACTTTCGATTTTCCTGCTTAAAACTATAATATTGTTGACAAATAATGTCAGTGAAAATGTAACCAGTCTTGGGCTTAGGCTCCCTTTGTTTTCCTTAAAATAAATTGGATAACTAGTCCATTTTCTAAAATTTTCTCTTTATGCGGGGGGGAATTGACATTCTGTCTTAAGATATCAAGTTGTGTAATAACATTGTGATAAGTTTACTTTTGCTGACCACACATACAAAAGGAAACATAAGCAGACACATGAAAAGGGCAAGGTATCTTTAGCAAGTCAGCACGTTGACTCTGATCCTCACACTAATTTGGAGAAAACTATTAACAACTAGGTGGCGGTAGGGTGTGCTTGTTAGCTGTTAGCCTAGGATTATCTTGGGAACTGCGATATGCTTTTGTATTATTTAAGGTTGTGTGCCCATTGCATGGGGTATGTCTGATTATGTATTTTTGAGAGTATTGTGAGGAGAGGTCTGGCCTCTCAAAAGCCAGCAGTTATCTCAGCTAGAGTGATAGTAGTTCCTATTGTATTCCCTCCATTATTTATAACAGGGAGGTTGTATTTTGGCCAGTAATCACAGTTCAGCTCATCCTTTATTCATACTGCATGGGGTATGCCAGATTATGTATTTTTGAGAGTATTGTGAGGAGAGGTCTGGCCTTTTGAAAGCCAGTAGTTATCTCAGCTAGAGTGACAGTAATTCCTATTGTATTCCCTCCCTTATTATAACAGGGAGGTTGTATTTTGGCCAGAAATCACAGTTCAGCTCATCTTTTATTCATTTTCTAGTCTTGGGTTGCATCACATTGCTTATCTGGTGTTACTTTGGAGAATGTGCGTGTGTAACTATGTATGTGTTGGAAAAGTCTTAGACTGAATATTTACATGTTATATCTAGGGTGCTTTTAAATTAGAGCTACATGTCACGGGACCATTACCCTCTCCCCAAAAGATGCATCTGGTGGGGTGTGTAACGCTCACGCTTATATAGCCCAGGACCCCTCCACACCTATCCGATGTGGGACTCCAAGGAGTCACCTGTGACATCCTCCCCCACCCAATCCTGTGACGCCCTCGTCACAGTGGGGCCCCCTACCTACCCCACACCCTGAGGGGCGCTTGGCGGGACATCGGAGTCGGAGCGGGTCGGCTCTGATACCACTAGTCACAGGGCCATTACCCTCTCCCCAAAAGATGCATCTGGTGGGGTGTGCAGCGCCCACGCTTATATAGCCCAGGACCCCTCCACACCTATCCGATGTGGGACTCCAAGGTGTCACCCGTGACATACAGCTGTGAATATAGCTTTGAATTTTGTTGCCATGTACATTCTCCTTTCCCTAAAATCTATGTAAATATATTAGTACATACAGTAACTTTTATCCTTCCAAGTGTGCAATCAATTGTCTATTTCTGCGCTACTGCCATGATTGATTTTTTTTTTTTGGCCAATCATGATTAATTTTAGTAATGTGTGGTTATTTTAATGATTATGCTTCAATCTAACAATCTGTGAACTAGGCCAATGGTGACGGTAAGAATGTCAAATGAGGGGTAGCCTTTTATGTCTTTCTCTTTAATTTGTCTTGACAGGTATGCTGACTTGAAGAATAACAGATTGACAAATTACACATTCAACTTTGATCAGATGCTCAGTGATAAGGTACAGTAACATGCATATTTTAAGACTCTGATGAAGCTAGTTGATTTCAGGACCATTATCCCCTATGCCCATTTTGACAAGCCATAATCATTTACCCCTCTTCTATTTCACAATTTCTTTGTAAACTGTTCAAAACTACCCAAAATACGTGTGTATTAAACTTCTATCAGTGGTTGCCTAACTTACCTTATCTTACACAAAAAGCTGCTGGTTATGACGTTAATGATCTCTTTCAACCTCGTGAAACAGGGCAATACTGCAGTCTATTTACTGTATGCTCATGCCCGGATCTGTTCAATTATCAGGAAATCTGGTAAAGACATAGAAGAATTAAAGAGAGTGAGTTCCTTTTTTCCTCCTGGTTTTATCCTTGTCTAATTAGGTTGTGCCTATATTTAGATAAATTGCATTTATCCAATGGTTGATATGACTCTCGTAGTACTCATCTGATATAATTTTTCGTTGTGATGTTATGTTAAAATAGGCAACGTTGATCTTAAGATTTGAGTGATGGACCACTTGAGTTTTGAAATGATCTTCTGACTCCTTTTGTTTTAATGACTTCATTTAAAATTGAATATGATCCAAGACTGGTGCCATTGTAATAAGTATTCCGATTTATGTTATGTATGGTTCACTCTGCTAAATTTCCAACTTGTATGTAGTGCTTTGTATCTCATGTGTATTTACTTGATGTGGCAGACTGGGAGAGTAGCATTGGATCATCAAGATGAGCGTGCATTGGGGCTCCATTTGCTACAATTCTCTGAGGTAGGGGATGTCAAAAGGATATGCGGACCTTAATCCTTATGCTTTTAGACCTGTGTTCTGTATTTGAATATTTAAAACTTGATTAATAGCAGTACTTCACTTCCTTCAAATACAAGAGACTGGGACAAGATTATGACTCTAATGCTGCATTGTGTTCCAGCTTATTAGTTAATCCGCAACGATTTTTACAATCCATTTGTGGGATCTTCTGCTTTATTTTTCAGGTTGTTGAGGAGGCCTGCACCAATTTATTGCCAAATGTGTTGTGTGAATACCTATATAATTTATCAGAGATCTTCACGAAAAAATTTTATTCCAATTGTCAGGTATAGTTCCCACAGAGTTAATTGAAATGTATGTGAGTTACGGAATTCTGACCCAAGCCATTTGATCGCAGGTTGTTGGGTCGCCTGAGGAAACAAGTAGACTCTTGCTTTGTGAAGCAACAGCCACTGTGATGAGAAAGTGCTTTTATCTCCTAGGAATTGTACCTGTCTACAAGATATGATACATCTTCAAGTGTTTTATAATGCACAATTTTGTGACTACCATTAACTTCCCCAGTTAAAAAAACAAATCTTTCCATCCCCGGGGCTTTAGTTTTCCTGTTATGTCCACTTTGGTGGAAGAAAATGGGGTAAAATGATGAGTGCTTTGTAATATTTTAACTGATGTTAATTTAACATGATAGGCATTCCATGTTTCATCTACTTGCCATGGGAGCTTGTAACCACTTTACAGTGTTCAAAGATTATAGTAGAAATTTGTCAGGGTTATGGTAGGAAACTCGATAGGGAATTTGCACCTACATTTTTTTCTTTGTTTTGACTTGAGATGTCCATCAAATCTAAAGTGGATTAATTTTAAAAAAATAATCCTAATGCAACAAAAGATTTAGTGTTTTTAATATATGTATTAGTTCAGTTCGATACATCAAGTAGGTTAAGACTTTATGGGATAGACTTGTCATTGATGGTTTTTTCTTTTGGTCATGGTACTAGAGTTTTAGTCTCCTCAGTAGCCCGTCAAAAGTTTGGAACAGGCCTATCAATTTCTTAACTAATTCGGTTAATAGTTTTGAATGGGTTCATCAAATTGGATTTTATATTTTTTTTATCTCTCATTATTAAACCTGAAATAACATTGAGTTAAGAAAAATAGAAGTCCATCAAATTTGTGTTTTAATAACTATTTTATTGGATTATGTATATGCACATGAATATTCTATTTACATGTGGATTAATACTTCTTAATTTAGACAATGGTGATCATTTCTGATAACAAAGTTAAATGAATATTAACTCATTTAAAAAGATTTTTCTATCTATTTCTCCGCTTTGAGAATTGAATCCTTTTTATTTGAAATGAATTATTCTTCATTTTTACGCCAACTATGCTTCACTTCAGAAGAGAAAAATGCAGAGGGGGGAACCACCGCTCTCACACGTTTGCCACATCTCTCTCTCAGTTCTTTTCTTTTCTTTTCTTGTTTTCTTTGGTTTGAGTCTCTCTCTCACTGTTTCACTTGAATCACCTTGGGAAGATGAAAGGTTGAGATCCTTATTGGAAGATGATCAAATATTGAGTACCTAACAGTGTGATATATGAACAACAACACATAAAAAGGTATAGGGTGGGCACATTGTATGAAGGAAAAAGAGCAAAAGATATAGGCACTACAATTTGCTTCTCACGTTCACATAATATAATTGAAGATAAATTTGAGTAGTGATTTTCCCACTGTCTCCATTGATAATCATGATAATGATATATACCTCATTTATAAACTTCTTCTATATGCTAATAGCTAATCCCTTACAGGGTTGTATTATTAATTGTTGAGGTTGTGATTCAACAGTCTAATTGTAGTTAAATCGGATCAATCCACTTGACATTAAATAGTTTAATTTAATTAAAATACACAAAAATATTCTTATATGGTAATTCTAAAAAGAGAAATATTTAAATAAAAAATATTAATCACGAGTAAATGGAACATTTATATATAAACTACATATGATCAAACAAAATAGAGATATTAAAGCACAAATATGACATAGTGATATTCTGTACCTTTTAACTCAAAATGATGCCCTTTCAATTTCAAAATCGGAGAAAAAGTGTAAGATCCAAGTGAGTTGGCTCATCCAAAACTCTTGATTGGATCAACCAAGGGATTGATTCATCAGTTCACTCCCTCCCCTAATCATCCCATTCGAGTTGGATTTAACACTGAAAAATGGGTCTCTCTCTCTCTCTCTCTCACCCACACATGTTAGAAGAAAATAAAGAAAAATTTAGTATACTTACATTTTATACATGACCAACCAAAATTTTCTTACAATTTTTGAGCATGAAGGAAGCAAGCTCTAAATGGTCTGAAGGATCTCAAAAGTTCTTATGTACAGCAATGGAGAGCCTAGACTGCCCCGGAAAACTCCCTCTTGTAGTACTATCCAGTGAAGAAACCAAAGATCTTCTTGAAGACTTCTTTGATATTGTGGCCTTAGGACTAATGTGTGATGTAACTTTGTGTCTCTCCGAATCTGCTGCATAGCTCTTGCTTGACTTCATTCTCTTCCTGGAATAATGTGTTGTTGCTTTCTTAGGAAGATCCCCTATGCTCTCCACTGTTGCCAAAGATGTGAAAGACTGTGCCTTCCCTTCATAGAACTTTGATAACCCTCTCCTGCAGTTCACAACATCCCATCTTCATTCATTAATTAATTTGCAGAAATGAAGGAAATTAGTTAAGTTAGGTATCTATACAAAAAAGTGTATAGATTGGTTTTCTTAAAACACCCTTTTTAATTATTTGTATTAGAAGTACTTCTTAATAGAAACCCCTTTAGTGTGTGCTCTCAATGCAATTGATAGAGAGAAACTTTAGAAACAATACAAGACAAGAAATTGCTTACTTTATAGGAAGGTGGTTCATGAGCTGAGAGAGTCCATATAAAGGCCCGTGAGATTGTGTAGATGAAGAAGAAGATGATGAGTCTGCAGCCTCCTCAGCGGTATCTGATAAAGAAGATGAAAGAGTCACAGCCACAGAGTTCATTGAGCCTTCTTCTGAGATGGATCCAATGGAGGATGATGTTGAATCATCATCAGCAGCAGCAGCAGCTTTTTTAAAATCCCAAGTCGTGTTTCCGACAACATCCATAATTCTCTGCTGGGAATCTGTTTTCAGAAGTATTGATCTGTCAACGAGGAAAGCAAGAACAGTTCTTGAGCATATTCATATCTTTTTGTTGAGTAGATGTAGATCCCATCTACTTTATTGAATGAAGATGCGTTTGACAGAAGAAAATGGAGTCTTTTATATAGGTGTGTATAACTATATATCTATATATATATATGTGCACAGTCAGACTCATGAATGATGAACAAATATGGATAGCATTGACCAACGTTATTTATTGTAATTGTAATGTTTGTTTATCTGAAAAGAAAAAGGTTGTCATTATCAAACACGGGGTGTATGGTTCAAAGTAAGTGGCTTGTTCATGGCCTACTAAGATAACGAGGATAAGATCTGAATCGAACATGCATATCCATATCTTGACACACACTATCATCACTCTCTCTCTCTCTCTCTCTCTCTCTCTCTCTTGATTAATTTTTGGAAACCCATGATTAAGTTGAGTTAAAAGCTGGGCCAGTGGCAAGACATTTGATTTTTTTCCCTTAAATGTTGAGATTCAAATATTGTAGATATTCATAAGACAAATAATGTTAAGAAAGTAGAGCTCTATTTAAGATGGTTGGGACATGAAAAACACCATTGGAAATGTTATCTAAGAGGGTGAATCAGAAAATATGGAGTTTTTTGAGAAGAGGTATAGTGGAAAACTAAATAGAACATTCATTAAAATTATTTAACAGGACTTTTATGTTAACAATAAATATAAAGATTTGGTGGTGGTTGGCTAGTTATAAAAGTATCATGTGATTTATATAATCAACTTAATCTAATATGATCAAACTTCTTGTTCTAACCACCAATGCTCACATTTGAATTTGATATGATGGTATCATGTATATAATGATAATATGATTGTATAAAACATTAATTTTAAGATCAGTTAAGTGTGAGCTCTTCACATCAATTTAGACTAAAAAATGAGTGTGATCACAAAAAAGTCACACAACAAATAAGTAGCATGTAATGACAGATATTGATATATTTAGGGTAAATAAATCCATGCTATTCTCATTATTTACTTGGAAAATAATAATAATAACAATGACAAGGAAAATAACAAAGCTAGTTTCATCTTTGCATGAGGAAAATGCTTGCAACAAACCTTGTTTTGGCTTCATGTTCTTGTTGCTTATCGCTTAATCATGGGGCCGTCCATGGAATGAAGGGGACTGCTCATTCCTCATTCATTTGAAACGTCTAGGGAGTTTTGTTCGAATTCTCTCTCCTCACAAATTAACTGCATGTGACATCTGTGGTATGCATATATAGATAAAGAAAAAATAACTGAAGACTATATTCATAAGATATACACAAATCCCATATATAATCACAACTTGTTATCACTCTCTCTAATTATATCATTATAAATGATATTATTTCATCAATTTTATAGACCTCAGAGCAACGAATTGGAATGTAAATGCTAATACGTACAACCATGGTGTATTGAAATCTTGGGTGGGATAAATGAATTGATGAATTGGTGTATGTATCAATCGCTTGATTAGTTGGGATAAAAGTTTGAACGGATTGATTAACTTAAAGAGTTTATATTTTTCTCTTCTTACTGATCATTAAACGTTGTTATCTTAAATTAAGGCAAAGGAAAGTAAATAACAATCTGTCACATTTATGCTTTGGTGCATTGATACTCACCACTATATTTTGTTCACCTCATTCCATAATATATTTTTTTTTAACGTTATTCATGGTAGAATTATAAAATATGAAAGATTCTTTATTGAATTTCTACAAGTCTAGCTTGGAGCTTTGTCGTCAGTGTCACATGGCAAATAATCTTGCTTGACCCAAAGATTCCTTCGCACGAGAGTTATCCGAACAAAAGATTCCCCCCAAGTGTTGTTCTCCAAGTTGCTGTCCTGATATTTACAAAACTGTTGCAAGACAGGAAAAAAAGAAAAAGCAAACTGAAATTCGGATATATATTTAATGCAAGATTCACTTTATTATTCAATTTATTCATTAAAATGAATCTTAGAGGGATTATTATTATCACAACTCACAGAGAAATACTTACATACTCCCGGAATGTCACGTTATCCATGCTCTGTCCAATGAGAATATTCCAAGTATCATTTATTATAGATCTCATATCCCATAAATTTCTCTTAATTATTCCTCTTTTTCCATAATAAATGTTTATTGTAATGGGTTATGGAAAAATGAACATAATCAGGAGAAATTTATGAGATATAAGATCACAATAGATGATACTTTGAACATTTTTATTGGGCAGAGCATAGATAACGTGGCACTCCGGGAGTATGTAAGTATTTCTCCAACTCACAAGTCATCCGTACTAAAGAAAATATAAATATATGGGTTCGTAAATTGTTTACCAAAACAATATAAACACTTAATTAATTCCTCTATGCATATTTGAAAATATTTTTTTAAAAAAAAGAGCTTGTATTAGAAACGTGTTATTTCACCTGTAAGAGTTGATACTGATGAAAAAGAAATTGACCATTCAAATGTAAAATTTTGAGTATGGGTTTGTGTGAACTCAAAATATATTTTTAAATCGGTTATCCCAAATTAAATCCGTTAATATTAAAATAATCTGATTAAAGAACATGTTCTTTCAAGAATGAGCTGGATCAGTACGAGACTGATATGACATTGGAATGAGAAAAATAAGAAGATAAGGTCGTCGGACTTCATCAAAGAGTGGCTACTCACAACATTTGGTCCATATCTGTGTGTCATTTTAATGAAATTCAATTAATTTAGGTACTATTATCTGTTCTCATTTTCTACTTAAATCGGTGTTTAATGTGATTATTGAATATAATTATTACATCTTGGCAGGAAAAAAAATAATACAATTATTACAAGTGATAATTAATAATTATTTTACTAAAAATAAAAAATAATTTAAGGGATGGATATACCTTAAGCAATGTCTTAAATTTGAATGCAATATTTGAGTTACGGAGATTAAATATAATAAAAACTCCTCGAACTAGTTACAGAGTCAAGTATAAAATTTCAAAAATGCATTTGGAAGGTTATCCACATCCGCATAATTTAATAATATTTATAACAACTTCCATTCATATTGATTATTATAACTATATTTAAAAGGAAAATCAAATACAATATTCAGCTTAATTATAGTTGAATTTCTTCATTCAGGTGGATCTTGTAGAGTGCGATGGAAGAGTCTCCATGTTTAAACATGACAATGGTGGAATATAATTGAATAATTAATATCGTATATCAAATAGTACTGAATAATTATTAAAAAAATGGATGAAGTTTTAAACGATAAAGACGGAATGACACGTAATGCACATTTAAATCGCAGTGTGGTCCATGGATAAGCAATCGAACTGCCCCACTATCACCATAACACATGCTATTATGGCATTGGCATGGAGGCTTTAAAAGGTACTCTATATAAATATATATATATATATAT
>QFDD01001146.1:0-30952 GCA_006871305.1 Vachellia collinsii
AATTACATTTAGTTTTCTAGTCATGCAAACCTAAAAATTATGAAGACTGTGACGTACTCCAGAATCTTTACGATGTAATGCTAACAACTTCTGCAGAGTCAAAATAAACATATTGAAAACCACAAATGACTTTACTCAATCAATTTGACTTTCCAACAACCATAAACATTAGATTCATAAGTAGTTTCTTAAGATAAGTGTTTGTGCAGAATTTAGATAGGACAGGGGTTAAAGGAGGATTCGGATAACCAACAGTGCGTCGCGGGGAAGTGCGGCGCTGATCCAAATTCAGGGATGAAAACAAAGTAAAAGGAGGGTTTTAACGGCTTAGCCTGTAGTTATGTATTGAATCTCAGAGCAAGTTACAGTGGTTCGAATTCAGAGAGAAGAAGGAGGTTTTTCAGAGCAAGAGAGAAGTACCTCCCCGTTACAGATTAATCAGAATAAATAATAGGTTTCGTAGTCGTCTAGCCGTTGGGTAGTTACAACGTGGCTCCAGGAATTTAGGTAGCGAGGGTGCTAAATCTGCGGACCACAATGGTCTGGCCCTACATCCATGGGGGCATGGACCGCGGGCGAACGTTGGCGTCGCTGGGTAAGCGGTAGCTGGCGCTGGTCGCAGGCGCAGGGCTCCTGGCAAGTCTTGGTCGTGGGGACAGTTGCTGAGCCTTATCCTGGATCAGTACGGCCAACTGGACCGTTTGACGCTGATTGGGACGGTCGGGACAATTCCATTTTTTGGGCATACAATAAGTAAGTGCGATTAGCATTCCCTTTCATGTTGAGCATTCAAACAAACATGTTAAATTTAACATCCAAATGCTTTTGAAGTTACACCCAAACTACACTGAAGCCATACACCATCATTCCTTATAAAAAAAAAAATCCATCTTTAGTCAATAAAAAATGATTAGGATGAGAAGGAAGAAGGAAAGATAGCAAGTGCCAAATTTAAGAACAGAAATCATATTTGTTTCAACTGTCCTCATTGGAATCATATTCCATAACATATCTATTCACATTAATTTCATTCAGGAATATATGAATTTCACAACAAAACGTAGCCATTAACCAATTTGTCAGCTTCCAAATCCAAGTTCTCATTACATGCTTGAGCATAGAGGTGTTAATGAAATTTGGTTCCATTTGACTCACCCTCTGCTTCTGCTTTGGCAGATAGACAAAACAGGAATAGATTCAAGATATCGACATTAGAAAGGTTTGATAATTTGCAATGTTTTCTTACTCAAACTGTGAGATAAGGTTGCCTATCCTCTAGGTTTCCAAAAATTAACGCCCAAGATACTTCTACTTATCCCAATACCCAAGATTCTCTCCCTAGTTTAAACAATAAATGAATATGAAAATAAACAAATTGTACCTTTCATTACACATTTTATGAGAAATAATGCTCTGCTCTTTCGACTAAATTTCGTTCTAACTTGCCCTACACAAAGTAAGTGTCTACCTACTAATTTATGTTCAAAATAATAAATAATGTTTCACTTTCATGTTGTTACCATAGTATCAATGTTGTTACCTTATGAGCTTCATAAACATCTGGTTTAACTGTGCAAAGGAGAAAATAGAAATAATATATTATATCAAATAGGTTTGTCATAAGTTTAGACACAAGAAACAATATTCATAATGCTGACCATCAGATAGGATGATCTCGGCTTCTTTATCTCCAGATGCTGTGAAAAAAGAGTGGAAGGGGAAAAAAAATGTTATGACGAGCTTTAAGCATGAATAAACATAGTCAAAGCAAGCATTGACTATGTTGCCAAGGTTTAAACACCCAAAAAATAATCTAATTATAAATCATTGGTTTTCACATTGCGTCATAACTTTTAACTCCATCTGGTACTTAGAGTTTGTTTGGAATTAATTTTTGAAAAGTGATTGTTAAGCAATCCAATGTAAGTATGTGAGAAGAGTTTTATCTCTACTTGCATGAAGTGATTCTAAAAGTTGTTGACAAACAAATTCCTAGTTCCTCACAATTTCTTTCTTGAGTAATTTATCCGCTTCTCTTAGAAGGCTAGGAAGTAATGGCAGAATGAAAACCAAACAAAACCGTAACGGATGAGACAAATAGTTGTCAAGCCCATTTCTCACATCAACAGACGTAAAATGTCTCGTAGGAAGTGTGCAGCCAATGAAGATCACTCGAAACATTTCGCGTAATTATTCGTATACTTTGACTATTTAGTTGAGAGTCTAAATTTTTGTAAGGATTAAAATATAAATCAAGTAGCATAGTTTACTCTCCAGATGCTAAATACATAATACATGAAATATAACAAACGTTAACATGGAAGTAACAACACAACCTGAATTTGCAGTACCATCACCATATGCTTTAAAACTTGCATAATTAAAGGTGAGATACGTAAAAGCGACAAGACATAATATGTTTTTTTCCCTTCTTCTCATAAATCCTGAACCATAACTAAAAGTATATAATTGAGGTTACCTTAACGGCAAGAAGTGCAACTATGAAAGCACCCCCTTTCTCAATTACCATGATCATCTTCGATTGAAGGTGGCGCTTGAAGATGCTTGACCAAAGACGGAATAGCACCTCATTCAACAATCACGTTCACTACTTCCTCTGCAAACACCAAGCATCAATCTCAAACCATTAGACAGACAAACACGCATGCAAAAATATGCATACAAAATGAAAACATCGTAATCCATGAAACTGAAATAAAAAACAGGAAATGCAAGGCAAGATGAGATGAGATCGGGGAGCAAGCTCTGAGGGGAATTTACTCACCATCCTTAGCAAGCTCGATGAGAACATGAGTGGCATGCTTTGAGGTGGCTCGATCGGCTTCACGGCATGAAAAAGATCAAGTCAAAGGATATTAACCTGTGACGTGACCTCAGCGAGAAGGGCATCTCGGACGTCCCAAATTGGAGGTACTAGATCTCTCGCTTGTCTTTGAAATCTTCCTCCAGCTTCCGCTTCTGGCCTTTCATCTCGGGGAGGCTCTATCCTGGGGCTTATGAAGCTCCATAGAAAGGAGAGGTGTCTCTCAAAGAGACAGCGTGGGCTAGGAATGGATCGAGAGAAAGACAAAGGATGATCCTCGGAAAATGGAAGCTAGGTTGAGGGCCATCTTGAAAAAGTACGGCTCAAATGTATTAATGTGCCAATATCAGAGTTAGAGAGGGATGAATCATAAGGTGTGAGTCAGGCCATTTGAAAAGGCAGGAGTAAGGTGTATTTAATAAGGCCCTGATAATTGAAATTTGAAGTCAAAACATGCAAAAGAAAAAAGAGACTTTTTGGGCAGAATGGATGCATAGAAAACAAAATTTTCATAATCATTTTTAACGTAAATTAAAATAAAATTCGTTTCATATATTTATTTTGAATTATATATAATCACGTTTCAAAAATTAATCTTAAAAAGTTGATAGTGTAAGGGTAATAGAAATATTAATAATATAAATGATTTTTAGTTTGTAGTGCTCGCTACTTTTCCTAATGAACAGTGGTTTTGGCGAATATTAATAATAAAAAAATGAAATTCTTATTTACTATTCATTTGAAGAATATTATTTTCAATCAAATTATTTTCTAATAAATTTTATTATTTATATTCTAATTTTAGAATTAATTTATTTTGATTCAAATGAACAAGTTTACATTTTTAAACGATGTGAAATGTTATCCACATGGTTATGCTTAACGAGAGAGCTTATATCAAAAAAGGCAGTTAAGTTAGTTAATTATAACAAATTTAACATGCTTTTCTTAAAATACTTTTATTATAAATTTATTTAGACTCGCCTACTTATTTATACTCATTTTATCTTCTAACCATTATATATTGTTTTCACTTAGATCTTGCCAACGCATAGAAAAAAAATATTTTATTTACTATCTTCATCTAGGCGAGGTGAACATGATACCACATGTAACACCGGAGGCATCTTCTCTCTTCTTCCTCTATTTCCTTCTTTATTTTCTTTCATCAATATGGTGTCTTCTAGCCACATAAGTGGCTAACCTATTTCCTTGTATTTTTAAGAGATTTAATCTTTTTATATGTAAATTTTTATGATTTCCTAATCATAGGGTTTCATCCTTTTGCATCTGGTTTTTGATTAATTTGTTGATTCTATTGATAATTACTATTTGAGTATTTATTTTATATATTTTGTTGCCTCACATGATTATCTCTTACTCCTTATTTATGTTTATAATTATGGTTTCATGGCTAATCATGATTCTAGGATTCTCATTTAATTACCTAATTTAAGAGGCAAGATTATATTTATAAATTGGATTCACATGCAAAGTAATTGTTAAATAATTATTATTTAATTAATATTTATATGCTAGGGCTCTAGGTATGAGTATTGATTTAATCATTATGACCTATGATATTAGTCTACGGTTTATATTTTGACTTCACACTCTATACACTCTATCTATTTTTTTGGACCACAATAGCTACACATCGATCCTTAGGAAGTTTCGTCATATTAGTAAGTTTTTATTTTGTTTGTTTTCTCATTTTTTCCTAAAAATCAAAGTAATCAATCTTTTTTTCTATTACGCACTTTCTGATTATTTAATTAAGAATTTTTACAAAGCCAATTTGATAACTCTGGGAAGAATGATTTAGGTTAACCACTAGTACTATGTTAGGGTTGTATCTCTAGTCTTGCACAAAAAACCACAAATAGACAGTGTCATACTCTTGATATCATCCGTTATAATACCACATCAAAATACCACTCCTAACAACAAAGCAAGTCGATTCTCTATATTCATTTGGCATCTTTTAAAGTGGCATATTGTTACAACTAGCAAACCCCAAATCCAAAGAGAATCTAGAAATCACTCTGTCTAACTCTTCACAAGTCTCTTAAGAGAGATTAATGCATAGTATGTTTGGGAACAGCTTTTGAAAAGTGTTTTCACGCAATCCAATGTGAGTATGTGAGAGAGTTTTATTTCGATTTATGTGAAAGTACTTTTCAGAAGTTGCTGCCAAATATGCTCTAAAAATGAGTAGTGGTATGATTTTGTTAATAGATTACAGCTTAAAAGCAAATTCTAAATGTTCAATATATATGTTTTAACTTCAAAATTCTTGGCTTTTTTTAAAATAAATTCGGTGACACCTCTTTAGTGTATAAATATAAATTACAATGTAATTGTTGGGTTCTTTAAGTCGCTTACGAGAATTTCAATCTTGTTTCTTCTTTAGCCGTAGGTTAAAATTCCATTTTTGAGAGAATTAACGTTTTCCAGAAGTTTAGATTGTTCTTGAGGGTTTTTGGTATTAAAGCCAATGGATAAACCTGTATGAAAATGCATACAAGCGAAAAGGCCATGTTGAGGGGAAGGAATACACAGTTAAAATCACCAAGAAAGGAATTTATCTTGGGACAAAACCTGCAAATGTCTGTAAACGGAAACAAATATCTCCTACATAGTAACCTAAAACTATCATTTTATTTGGTTTCTTATACAGTTAACTGATACAACAAAAAAAGGAATATTCTAAAACATCGCCAAGTTATATTCCAACACAAATATAATCAATGAAAAAATGATGCACTGCATGATTCAACTGCTTCATCCCACCAAGAAATTCCAGCAAAAGGGGAAAAAAAACTACATTTTTTTATCTGAATCCCTAATGGCAGATATAGAACATCCTTTAGTACCGTTGTAGGAGAGCTACAATCACATTTTCTTCTTCACTTGCAAGCCAAACACAATTTTGAAACATTTGAGGAACTGCACCTTCTCTTTCAGAGAAAGAAGATACAGAGGAAAAAGGGGAGGGAAAGAATATTAGGATCGTCAGACGGGGAATGCCGAAACAAAATGAACAAGAAGAGAGATATGCCGCCAGTCCAGAACAAAATCATGTCTGCCTACCCGAGAATTTGAGATATCAGCCACCTTTGGTTCCTTTTCCAAGAAGCTTCCTGCGATCAAAGAGTCTGAAGGGCACTTTTTGCAGTGAGTCAATGTAGCCTCCAATTCAATGGTGTAGTTACGAAGGGGAACAGAAGCCATCTCCATAGCAACCCACGAGCAGAGGTTAACCAAGCAATACATGTCCTCTACAAGCATTCTTCCTTTATGCATAGTACATGTACAGGCTATTTGCAGCAGCACACGCAATTGAGTTTTCAGTTGGGTGCCACGCTAGGTGCAGTAACTTTGTTGTAAAATCAAAAGAATTCCCATTTGCATCAACACTGGCACTTTCTGCTCCTATTAAGATTACCAAATGTTGTGGATGTCATGACAAATGAGTTTGTATTATGAAAAAAATGCTCAAGGGGAAATGAATGTTAAGATAGAGAAGCAACCTCGTCTTACAACCCGTGTTAAACTACTCCCAAGTGATCTGGAAGGCCTTGAAGGGGTTGGAACTTGTCGCCTGGGGAAATGAAAAGGTTAGTCATATAGGTGCTGTAGTGCCTAAATGTATCATAAATGGCATCAGAACTTTCCCTTAAAATCACCTCATTGGATTTTTACTGGCCTCCAAAGTTGTAGCTTCAGTACTTCCAGGGGTGCAACCAAACACGCGGAAAAGGTTACTGGTACATTAATGGAAAGAAACCGTGAGATGAAGACAAACATTTTCAATTACTGAGCTACAGAAATGGTTTTGCTTAAGAGACCTGTAAGAACCAGTTGCAACACGCAATCCATCGCCACTCAGACAACACTCGAACTTATCAAAAATTGAATCATTCTCATATAAATCACATAACTGGCACATTGAAACAAAAGCATACCCAGTTATAATTCAATAAAACACCAAAAATCCATTTTTTATCCTTTCTCCATAACTAGGAATCTAACCTTAGGTCTTAGATACTCATGAACCTGGAAAGCCGCAACTGGACCAGAATCCATATTAATGTCCCATAACTGACATAAAAAACATAATAATGATGAATGAGAATCCATGAATAAGGCAAAATTTCTCTCTGCAGTCCACAGAATTTGGCTACATTATGGTTAAATCTTGAGCATCTTCAGAGTTATAGAAAGATGTCAAAATAAGCAGAAGATACCCAAAGAAAACTGGATAGAGTTAAATATTGCACAAACATAAAAAGGAAATTCATTAATAAATTAAATAACAAAAAATCCTTGCTTGTAAGAATTGAGGAAACCCAAAGTATCCCCATCTGAAATTGATATTGCAAAAATCTATCAAAAGAATGAATAATAACTATACAAAGCTTAATACCTTTAGAGTCATGTAATCACGGCTAAGAATGTATCTTCCGTCCTTTGAAAATTTTATGTCTGAGATAGAAGCAATAATTTCTGTGAAAAATGATCTTGACCCAGGGGCCTCCTGTTCCTCAAATCTGTAACAAAGGGCAATGCCTCTTAGAGACTGCAAGAATAAGAAATTGCACAGATGAAGGTAGAATAAGCTTCATAAAATTCTTTTCTCCTTAAGCATCATTTTAATTGTGTACACTAACAAGTCATCTTTATTCCGGTAATTTTGCCCACTATCACACGTATCAAAAACCGGTAAGCCATAATAACGGAGAATATATTCCATTTTTTGGTAGGAGTATCAAGAAACTTATTCATCAAGGATCAATAATAACCTTGTAAAAAAGACAAAAGACAAGCTTACAGTTTGGCATGAGAATCACACAACGCTGATTGCCGTAAGTCAACGAGTCGTATTGAACCCTTGGAACTGCTGTATGCCAATGTATTGCAATGCAGAGGATGGAACTCTGCTGATGTTATAACCTCTGCAAAAGCAATATCAAATGAGGAATAAGTCAATCAAACAAGAGCTGGCAAAGAAGAAGTGAAACAGTTTCAAAAAATTCAGAAGTGCAAACAAGAAAAGTTTAGTGTACTCAAGAAAAACAGGGAGTGAAATACCCAAGTTCTTGTTCCCCCTTGGCATATTACGAGAGATCAGAAGGATAAAAGGTCAATCATTTGAAGGGGGGAGAACAACCAAGGGGGATTCACACAATGAAGCATATCAAGTCTTTAATGCAGTTAGACAATACATTTCAGAGGCAAATCATCCACAAAGGTGAATGGGCTATAAACTGCATTGTCTCATACATCCTTAGAAAAGATTTTAATTCAAAAGGAAAAATAATCATACCAAATTAGAAACAACTGACTTAGGTCATAATGTTTCAGAAAACATCAAAACACCAATTAACATCCTTGAAATGAGAGTGAACAAAACTAATTTCACAATTATACAACCACCTACTTAATCATCCCGCAATATTGTTTCTAAAAGATTGCAATGTTGTTCAAAGAAATAATCAGTTGCTTCTAAACTATAAAAACTTGACAGGAGGGTGTCATAATACCAGCATCCTGCAAAAACAACAATGATTTCCCTCCTCTCTACCCTCTTGATCATGACCAACAAAGAATCATAATTTCTCTGATATAAATTAAAAAATACACCCAGTCATAAAGGATATTATGAGCACCCATGATTCCATCTCGTTCTCAAAAGATCAAGATTTCATAACAACTTGGAAGCGGCAATTCAGATAAAAGAATACAAAGAAAATTATGAAATGCAACACTAACGGTGTTCATGAAAAATATAACAGTGATAGCTTACCAGTCAAATCTTCCATGTTTGCAGGCTTAACATCAACTATATTAAAACTTTGATTGCTGATTTCCAGGTTCCAAAGATTTATTCGCAAATCATCGGCCGATATGAAAGTTTCACCATCACTACAAAAAAGTGACGAACATGCAATCATCCAATTCGATAAGTATTCGGAACAAAAGGTAAAAACAAATTGAGAAACAAAAATCAAAATTATTGTCACAAAAAAAAATCACAATCTATTTTACATGAAATGACACTCTTAGTTTTACAAAGTGCATCACATAAAGTAACACTCCATGAATACAAAATACATAACCAGTCAATAGTTACTTCAAAGACACCACAGGGGGGGCAAAGATTTGACAGTCAACATTCTAAGATTCACCTGTTATTTGAAATAGAATTGATATGATAATCATGAGCATGGGCATATACTCTACGACATCGAGCCACCAGGCTGGTTTCATGGCTAGTTACCTACACATGTTGCATGACTCAGGTTAAGAACTGCATCATGCAAAGTCTCAAGCAAGCAATTGTCAAGGTCAGAAGACTAAGAAAGAGACTAATGCAGAAACATCTTTTCTACCCTTCCTTCGAATAAAGTATCAAGAAACATATGACAAAAACTGTAATGAATAGAATAATCAAGACCAAAATGAAATATTGGTGTCCCTTTTCTTCTTCAGTAGTGTTTTTATGATCTATATAGAACAGCTCAAAATTTTTACTTCAAATCTCGAAAATGCAATTTACTAGTGCAATTTGAAATGGGGAGTATAAAACATTAGGCACCATCGTCAAGTCTGAAAATTTGTTTTAGGGTATGTTTGGAAACAGCTTTTGAAAAGTGGGTTTACACAATCCGAGATGAGTATATGAGAGAGTTTTGTCTCAACTTGTGTGAAAGTGCTTTTTAGAAGTGGTTGCCAAACATACTATTAATTTAGATTACTTCTAAGACTTGCTTAGATGATCTTTACCAAACCCATCTCCATTGGACTTATCCACAGTCCATTGTATCGTAAGATGATCATAGGGCACAAATTTATACTTTACTAAATGGTGCTGAATGAAATAATGCCTATTAAGAAACATCAGAGCATGTTGTACATTTCCCAGGTACAAGATTCATCTAACATTCAAAAATTAGTCAAGATTTATCATTCTAATCTCCAAAATTGTGAACAAAAGGGAAAAAATTGAGAAGTTAATGGTCTCATGCTTATTAACTAGGACTTCGGTAGAGACTTTTCATTCTTAGCAGCACTACTGATGTTATATAGGGTGACAATATCAATTAAAATTCAATGAAGTATGAGTCTCAGGTGGTCTTTCAATCTGTCAGGTATTCTTGTGCTTCAACTAATAAATTGGCGCATGATTTCCTCCAATCCCCAACCACAAAAAAGTTACAGCTCTCCCAAAATAAGGAGCAGGTCCACAGCAAGCATTGCAGAGCTTTTGTCAGAATCATGCTGATCTTTCAGTTTCTTAGTTGAAAATAGGAGAAATTCATATTGTAATATATCTGCCCCTAACAAACATATATTATAAAAAGAAATGCAAATGGAAGGCTGAATACAACTACCACAGGTAATCGTAATGAGGGAATAGCCCCAGATGGAAATGTGAAGCCATCGCTGAGATGATTGCATGAATTATCCAGAGATCCTCCATTAGAGAGATATGTCCTAGGATTATTTGAATTACTGGAACTAGCGATGCAGCCATTTCCCATAGCATTTGAAGGGTCAACATTCATTTCAGAAATTTTCTTTATCTTCTTTTCCTGGACCTGTTCATAAAGAAAAAATAATAAATGATTGACCTTGGAAATAGATCAGTCATTTTATTCACATGAACAACCAACCACATTCATTTCATTATATGTACAAGCAAAGATTCGATGCTGGCGACATTTTAGCCCACAAGACTTAACCAATAAGATACATTTAAAAGCACATCCATCTTTCAATTCTAAACTTAAACGTGCTTGAAAGATGGAAGCATCCAGAAAGGAAGTTGTGGCACCATGGATTTGGAAATGAGCATCTTAAACATTAAAATTTGATGCTCTAAAGGCCATGTCCATCAGTTGATAGAAAAATGCTTTCATTTTATTTGTAAGAAAAGAAATAGAAATTTTACATCAACTTCGAAGTTTCTTAAGGCTAATCCCTGCAGTAGATTCCTACTAGTGCCTCAAACTACAAGATATGTCCATAAACAGACACACTGTTAAAGCATTCAACACATAAACAAGGGACCAAACTGTATCCAGTAAGTTCAAATGTGCAAAATCTATGATAAACAGACATTCACTGAGAGAACTATTTATTCATACCTTCCAAAACTTTATGGTTTTATCATTTGTGGATAGAAGAAATAGGGCACCATTAGCGGATTGGCACCATCTAATTTTGTTGATTTTTTCCTCTATTTCCAAGCTCTTAAGATAGTCAAACTGGCACAAAGAAATGATAGTACGTTTAACACTTGTGAGCCATGGAGTATTGATAAAGCATTGACTAGCTAAGGATATTTACCTCAGGTTCATGACTCTGAAACTCTGTTTTGTAACGGAATTCAGGATGCCTACTTAGAGGATAGTCCATCCTCTCCAAATCTTGTCTTGATCCACCATGCTGTATGGTACCGTACACATAAATATTTAAATATTGAAGAAAATACCATCAAGCATTGAAACCATGGACAAGGAAACTAAAGGAACTGAAAATCAGACTTACATCTTTTGTATCCGTCCTCTCAAAGAGAACAACCCGACCACCACGATCACCAGTTGCTAGATGGTCACCAGACTTGTCAAATTCAATGGCAGAAATTATGTCCACTGAAAAAATAAAATCAACCAAACAATCAGGTCTGACATTATCAAACAACAAAAATGCTAAAACAGGTTTGTCTGTCACTCTATCAGTATTTTGTTTTTAAAAAAACAAAAATCACTTGGTACCATAACATTAACAAACTCTGTTGATGGTGATCAAATGTATAGAGTTAGTGCTATATAGCAACCCTAAATCCTAAAAGCCCCATCAAGAATCTTTTTACTCCTTTTAAACCATGAACAACATCCCAGTTACAGTTGTTTGACAACAACAATGTGTCTTTTGTGAGTTGAACCATACTTTGTAAAGCGGAGAGACTGCAACAAAGTTCCAATTGTGCCCCAGTATAAAATAAATTTAAACAGCTGACATAAATACAATTTATCAAGCACCCAATACCCTTAGCTCTCTCATATCCTGATCACAAGTGTCTGACTTTCTGTTTCTATTGATTAAAAATTTACTTATTTATTGTCCAATACTTCTTTACGAAATCCAACCTTGCACCTCTTCAACCAAAAAAGAATAAATGAAAGAAAAATAACAATTGAATCCTGTACAATTTTACTGCTGTTATCTACCAAATCTAAGCACACACATCGATACAGTATTTTGTCATCATGTATACTCCCACTAACTCAATATAGTTACTCTGTTCATTAGAAAAATATAATTTAGCGAGGAGTCCAAATTTCTATAATGATAGCTTATGGTTCTTTCTTCAACTATCATTCTATTCATGTGATATATGACCATAGCTCCATCGTACAGCCATCTGAACCAAGAGACAATCCAGTCGAGGACAATGTTTCTCAACCATGAAGCATCTTAGTGGTGGCGCCAAAAATTGAATAACAATCTAAACATAAAGAAGCCATGATGCTGAGTCAACTTTATAACACACAGTGCAACCACCAGGATGCTCCTTCTCACTCTCCTTCCCTTGGTATACCCATTGCGTATTCTTAATGGTAACTTGCCAAAAACCGAATGAGAAGAAGAAATCACGAGATAAAAGACACATGGAATAATAAAGATCTGCACATAGGATCCAAAGTCTCATTGTGGTATCCGGACAAACTAAAGAAGCCAATTAAAGACAACAGAAGTGAAGTGCTTGTAACCAAAGCACGAGCTGAAGACACAAAACGATAAACACCATTAAGTAATCCACATGTTAGCTCCACACGCAATCATTGAAACCCAGTAAATCCATAATGCAAGACAACCTTAACGAAGGCAACTATGTAATACACGAAGACCTTCGGTTCACAGTTAAAAAAAATCCAAGCACGAAACCCACTACTTTACCAAAATCAAAGAGAGACCAACAAACAGACAATGATTAAACCACGACCCACGAGCCGATACATGCAATACTCGAGGAGCCAGAAGCCGAAACAACAAGTGACTGAAGAGGCACGACCAGAAATAGATCGAAAGCACGAGACCGAACCCTAATCCCAACATAGGCACACTACATGAACTGGATCCAACTAGTCACAACAGGAACACGTCTCCTCAAAACAGCATATTATTCCAATTACCTTCCTGAACTTCTTCGCCGGCGGTACGTTCACCGAAAACCTGAGAGAATTTCCACTCCAGCGGCTGCGTTGGACCCGCCGGAGCTGCGACTACCTCATCGTCACCGTTCATTTCCAGGGAAAACGAATCAACGGCCCCCGAAAACGGAATCAGCCAATCTAATCACTGCATCGAAGATCGCTTTCTATGCTTACAAGATCATAGCTTCAAAGTCCCATCCATAACAAAAATATATATATCATTAATCAGAAAAATAAAAAATTTTCTTTTTCACAGCCTTCTTTGGATTTCCAGTTGAACCATTGGAACGCACATAAGACCAAAAATTCTCTCTCTTTCTCCCCCTACAAAAATCCTCTATCCAAGATTTTCTCTCTCTAAAAGGAGAAAATTGGGATTTCGAGATTACAATAACTGAGAAAGCAGTTCTTTGACGTTGGAGAGGCAACACACACAAACAATCACAATTCCACGCACAGACACGCACACTCTTCTCTGTCTACTCCCTCCTAATAATACGTTTCTGTTTGTTTTTTTCGCACGTAAATATATAATTTCCTTGTCTATGCTAACTTCACCTGTCTGTTACGCAATAAAATGAATTACTCATCATGATTGGAACACGTTTCAGTTCAAACTCACATTATTCCGTTTGACGGGGCTGTGATGGGTGTGTGTCACAGTCGTGTAACGTTAAGAAATAATTTAGATTGTCATTAAATTATTGGTTAATTAAATTAAGAACTTTGTAAAAGGGATGGAAATTGTCTAAAGATAAAAAGTTAAGTTGAGACAATCTAAAATGACTCATGTGTCCTTGCCTTTTCTTCCTTTTAAGATCTTTTGTGAGGGGTAAACAATACAACGATCGCGGTTGAGAATTTGTAGACAAGAATTTTTCCTTAAGACAAAAATATTCTATGTCAAATCTGCATTTTTAAATTAAGAAAATGATATTTTTAAAGACAGAAATATTCATTATTTCGTGAATAATAAATTTACTTTTTTAAAAAAATATAAAACTGCCTGAATTATTGTTGTTGGCTGGATGATTAAATCATTGATTTGATAGTCCAAACTATAATTCTATTTTTTAATAAGATTAAGTGTTATTTTTGTGCCAAAAGTTTTCATGAAGTATTATTAGACATCTTAAAGATTTTTTGGGTGCAATATCACCCTAAAAGCTTTAAATAAGTTCAGTGCTGCCACAAAAGTATAAAAACGTAATAATTTCGTCCACAATTGTTAGTTGACTCAGTCAAGCTTATTTGGCTCTGTCATATACGATATAATGCGACATCATCATCCAATCAAGCTGATGTGGCACTCTAAAAATGTCATTGATATATCTTTTAAAGCTATTTGTAGTTCTTTTATGTAAGATAAGTCTATAAATATGTTCCTCTCATCTACTGCAACTTTGAATCTTGGAAGTAATATCCTCACTGAATAGCAGTCTTCATAGGTATTACAAATTCCTTTTATCAATGATTTTTAGAGCATCACATCAGCTCAATTGGATGATAATGTGTCATTATATCTTACATTGAAGAGTCATCTCAACTTGGCTGGGTCAACTAACGGTAGAGGCAAAATTGTTACATTTTTATACTTTCGGAAAAATATTAATCCTATTTAAAACTTTTAGGGTAACATTCACTTAAAAAAAACTCAACCCTTTTAATAATGAAATAAACTCAACGTGATATTTAGAAGTTGATGGTAAGATCCATTGATGATATTCACACATGTATTGTCCCCTTTTTAATTTTGTTTTGGCCTCAGGCAAAATAAGTGATTAAGGCTCCTGTAGAGCCAAGAAAATGGGCCAAACCCGTTGGGCCAGCCTAACTAAGTCAGTTTGATTGGAGGGCTGGTTCGATGATTTTGAACTCCTAAAAGGAAACAGATCTAAAAGGGCTAGCTTTATTGGCTACGGGCTTAAAAAGGCCAGCCTGTTTTTAAGCCTGCTAAATTTTTTTTTTTTGTCATTAAGAAGGAAACCCCAGAACAACACCTCATCCTGACACCTCACACTTTACTCTCAATCACTCAACGACTGACACACATAGACACACTCCTCAATGTCTTCACAGGTCACACTCGCTTCACTAGTCATTCCATCCTCCATCGCCACATGCAAACTCCTCCAACTCTCCTTCGGCCTCACCCACCCTCAACTGCTCAGTAACATCATCTCAAGCTCTCAATGTCAACACCTCCGGTGGTCTAGCTCCCTCCTGCTTCCTCTCCCTCCCAAGTTGCGATGAGGGCAACAACAGCGTGGTAGTGTATGGAGCCTCCATCTTCGACGTCAACAATGAGATCTAAGAGTCAAGTGGTGTGGTTGGGTCTGGAGCCCCTATCTCCAGCGTTGACTCCTTCTCCTTCAGTCCATCCAGGCTTCCAGCTCTCCTACATTTTTCAATGTTTTCCTTTTCTAATAGCTAAACTATTTATAGTTTTTTAATTCAATGAAAATTTGATCATTTTATCAAGAAAAATTATTCTTACGGCTAGTGTTGTTGGATCTCTGATGCTTTTTTATCAGTTGTCTGGTTCTTCTTCAGATGATCTGTTTATAAGCTAGTTTATAATTTTTTAGCCAATATATTTCTTACTTTTTTTTATTGTTCTTGTTTCGCTTTAGTTCTCTAGGTCCATCCTTGTTTCCTAGTATTTGATGCAGAAATTTCAAACTAGAGGGGAAAAATTTGCATTTTAGATTCAAGCTTCTAATTTTGGTAGCTCTTTGAAACTTTGGTGCATGTCAGTGTATGCCATCTAATCATATCTGTCGTTTTCTTCCCTAGTTTTTCTTTCCTTGCCTAAATTATTATATTTAAGTGGATTTAAATTAAAAGGGCCGGAAACCCGCAGGCCAACCCTTGGACCGTCATCTCATGGGCTAGGTCGGGCCATGCATTTAAAGAGTATTTTGGCACTCGAGCTTAAACAAGCCAGCCTTGTAGGGTCAGGTTGGCCCATATTCTTGGCTCTAGGCTCTTATCTTGTAGGTAAACTATATTTTACATTTACAACATGTTTTTTAATACTACCTCTGATCCTTAATATATGGATCATTTAATTTTTTTTAAGATATTTAAAAAAGCCAAATGCATTACTTTAGAATATTTAATTATTTATATCTTCAAACTATAAATTGTTAACAACATTAGAGAGAGGAATAGTCAGAACAATAAAATGGAGAACGACATGTTTCATTGACCATAGTGCAATAAACTCATACGACAACTATAACCCATACAAAAAGGATATATTCTTGTCGTCCAAAAAACAAAAGAATCTTGAACTGCGCCCACAACAATGGCTTATGAACTTCTGCCTTCAATCCAACATGTGAATGATTAAGAATTAAAACGCCAAGCTTGCAACAATTATCTCTCCTCTCACCTGCTCTAACTTGTTTGTAAAAAAGGAAAGTCAAAACCTATTTAAAGTTCTGAGTATGTAAATAAATTGCATCTATGCTTGTTTCCCGTGAAGACTTTGTAGAACTGGTAAGATTGAAAAGAAGCTTTGTAGATGTATATGAAAGGGTTGGAACTTGCCATACCATGCAATGACAAAATGAAAGATTATGTTTATATAGGAATCCGTGGGCTTTGTGTGTTATTACCTTTAATTCTTAATTAATATAAGATTCGGTTGACTTGTTTTTTGAAAAATTAAAGAAGGTAAATATTAGTATATGGAACACGTATGTAAGAGAATTTTTATCTCAACTTGTATGAATATATTTTTATAATACTATGACAAAATAATCTTATTTGCTTTAAGAAAGATTAGTTGTTAAAATTCTCCTTGCAAAAAGTTTAAAAGGAATAAATGAGCTAGTAAATACAAAAGTGAAGCATGAGTGAGGAACCACACAACCCAAACGAGTGTGGATCAAAGCTTTGATGGTGACATTTGCAGAGACGATGTTCCTCTTACAATTGTATGACACTATTTCATAAACATGCCTTTGTTTTTCTTCTCCAAGTTGCTACCGAAAGTACTCAAGTCATTATGGGTTTGGTAGATTTCCCAAGGGAATAGTGACTCATTACTAATTATTTAACTTAATCATTATCATTGGTGCATTATTAAATTAGAGGAGCATATTTAATTCAAGTTCCTTATATTTATTATATCAAATTCTGCAATTATATAAGGCCAAGTGTCTCATTCTTAAATATTATCATTTAACTATAAATCTAAGTAAAAAAAGAGTACATGTGGTCATTTGTAAATAGAGAATTTAATAAAATGGATATAAGAAATATGACATAAGCTTTCTCCTAAATTAAATATTATGGGTTAAAGTGCAAAAATATTTATAAACTTTTACTCAAAATGTGTCTAGCGTCATATGTTTTTTGAATGTACAAAAATACTCATGAACATTTAAAATGGGAGCAACATATGCAAAAGTAGCTTGGACGCATTGCAAATTAGGTTATTTTTACTGGTCATAGTATTTTTTTTCTCCTATTTTAAATGTTTTGCAGCTGTAAAAACATATAGTGTCAGCCTCATTTTAAGTAAAAGTTAATTGATATTTTTGCACCTTTACTCTATTAATATTATTAATTATTTATCAAGAATGCAATTTTTTTTCTATGTATGTTAATTAACATAAGAAAATTTCCTTCCGTTCTTATCCAAAATTATAGCATCAAGAATTCACTAATAGTTAAATTAATTAGAGTGCAAAACATGAATTATGAAAAGGTTTGCGGCTCAAATTAATGTTATCACCTTACTGCTTCCTATCCTAAATAAGATATGATGCTACCAACTAAATTTTATATTTAAGACCAAATCTAGTATTATTATTCTACTATTACATAAGAATAAATTCATTAAAATAATTTAAAGGCATCATATGATTCTTTACATGCACAAAGGTTTGAGTAACCTTGAATCATTGGTAAAAAAAAGAAAAGGGAAAATGACAATAATGTCACATATAAGGGATTATACGATTAAACAGTTTTACAAAATCGTTTATTTACTATCAAGTTTTTTGCGGTTGTTAACACACTAAATTGTGGTTGTTAATGGAACTTGATAGTAAATACACGATTTCGTGAAACTGTTTAATCATATAATCCTTTACATGAGACTTCAACGTCATTTTTCCAAAAGAAAAAGCCTTGTACCAACATTATTCTAGCACTTTTGCTTCTAGATTTTGAACAAAATTGTAGACAATGAAAAAAAAACGCACCTTCAAATATTATCTCTAATATCTAGGTTGATTTTTGTTGGAGAAATTAAGCAAACTAAATACACAATTAAACAAAATTATATTTATAATTTTTTTCCAAATTAATTTATTTAATTCATAAACTAATATATAATGTAATTATGCGTATAAATATATAATTTTAAGTAGGTATTTAGTTTCGTCAACTTTTTCAATAAAAGTCAATGAGGTAGTAATAGGCTCAGCAATTTATTTTTTGTATACCAGTTGTATATTTCTAAATTGTTTAATACGCATACCTTCTCTGAATTAATTTTACTAGACATAATTGTTTAACTCTCTATTCAATTTGAGACGTTACCTCACTAATATTACAAACTATTCGAACATGTGTTTTGAAATTTCATTACAACGTCAATATCAATATCTTATCAAGGCACATTTTTGTCTCACGAATATTCCATCAAATTTAACGTAGGAGTGATTTAAAATAATGCCAATCTTATTCTCAATTATTTTACCCATGAATCTGAATGTAAGACCTTGAACAATTTTGTCCTTCAAATTTAAAATAAAATTTTTTTAAACAATTATCTCTCTATTAGTTTTTAATAAAAATAATAAAATGGATACTCTTAAAAAGGCCAACACACATTTTTTGGGTTCGTTCGGATAAGAGGTAGGAAAAGTAATTTTTTGATAAAATAATTTTTGGAAAATGGATTCTTAGTAGAAGTTAGAAAATGTTACGTGATTTATGTTTAGATAAATATTGGAGAAGTGACTTTTACGAAAAGAAAAACTTGTTTGGATAATGTCTAAAAAGTAACTTTTGATTAAAAATGATTTAAAATGATTTGAATCTCATTAAATAACACATATTCTCATATATATATATATAAATTAAACTTGTTCATTGGGTTGATTTCTCTACATGTTTCTTAATCCGGATTTTGATAAAATGTTCATTTTTTTTCTACCCATTCTTTAAAATTCTAAAGAGCCTTTTTTCTTTTTCTTTTTTTGCTTTTGTCCGTTGGCTAAAATTTTTCAGTTGCAAGATAACTCAGAGAGAGAGAGAGATGCACGAAAAAGAGAAATCAAAGTTTGAGAGACAGAAGAGCTTTTGGGCCAGAATGACTTCCCTTATAACGCTTTTCCAAACAGCACAAAAAGTGGGTAAATCATGTTTTGAACCTCCAACATACGTTTTCCTAGTTAGAACGCTTTTCCAAACAGGCTGTTTATAAATGACTAATTGATCTATTTTTTTGAATATCACATATTAGTTATCTAGCATATTTAATTAGGACCGTAAGAGGTATTCCTTTTGGTCCTAAAAAGGTTAAAGAGTTTATTTTTATCTTAAATATAAAATCGCATTTCATTTTATCTTCCAAATTTATAACATATTCTCAAAGTATCCAAACGATTACACATGTTAAGAGAGCTTCTATCAAGGTAGTTTTTAATAAATGTGATTGAGGAGAGTAATTTAAGTAAACAAATACATATTTTTTTTGCAAGTAACTAATTTAACTAATTTTATTAAGATTTATATATTAATTATTTAAATTTTATATCAATAGCCGATGGTAAAGAATTACAAGATACCCGGAAGGCATAAGAGGGTGAGAGAAAGCTAGAGAGAGAGATTGCTTAGAAGAAGGGCATGTTCCTGAAAATGAATGATTGCTGTGGGGGGATGTATGTGAGGTTAAGTTTTCTTTTCTTTTCTTTTGTTTAGAAAAATATAGGTAAATTGGATTTCAAGGATTTATCAAAGTTAGAGTATGCTTTTAAACTCAAAAAACATTTATAGAAATATTTATTTATTATCCACTAATAATATTCTCATATAGGTAATATAATTTAAACTTACGGTTTCATGGGCTGCGAACAAATTCTTTACCAACTAAATCTTTGCTCCATCTGCCTTTGTGTAGGCTATATCTATATGCTGCCCCACATGTCCCTCTCCTCCTCCTCTTTTGTTTCACACCCACATGTCTCCCACCTTTCCAATCATTTAACCCCTCACTTCATCGTTGGACCCCTTAAAAAAACCACTTCATTGGATCATGCTAATAACATATTTCGATTCTAATAGTACAATCACTTGATCGTTGCCCCCAAAAACATTTCATTGGATCGTGGTAATAACATATACTCCTCCATTCTAAATATAAACCTCCTTTTATAATGTAATAATAATAAGAGTTTATATTTAAGATCAGAGAGAGTATACTAACATTCAAGTGATATCTACTTTTTTTTTAAAAAAATAAATTTAAATAATTTGAACTGTTTTATTATTTTTGTGGAAAACCCAATGAAAGTCTTTGTTTCAAAATTTTATTGACCGAAAGAACTTAATATGTTTTTAATACACAGAAATATTGGAATTTTGCAGGATTTTATAATTGGAGTTATAATTTTATGTGCACAATGCTGTAAAGTTTTGGATTTTGCTTGTATAAAAACAATGCCAAGTTGTTTTGACCAATACAATTTTAAATAGAACTTTTTTACCGATTTCTTAAAATACATATTCTAAAAAAGAGAGTGAGATGTTAAAGAAATGAAGAGAGCAGAAAGTTTTCTTCTATAACCGTTCACCACTTCATTCTCTCATTGTTATCCTCCCCATCTTGATTTAAGGTCATTTATGTCATTTAAGGCTTTTGCCATTTTTCTTGTATTTTTAGCCATAATTGGATGTATAATTTCATAGAACAAACAAATGAATTTCACTATCAACTACTTATTACTATTGTAATTCATTAAAGATTTTATATTATATATTGACTGATATCCTTATTAGTGTTATACCTTTTCTCGTTGCGCCTCACTTCCCATTATTAATTCACTTCATGAGGAAACTAAAAGGGAAAAATCACTAATAAGTATAAATAAATATAATCACCAAAAGTTCCAATAACATGTGAGTTGTATGAATTTGTTATGTTTTTTACACAAAACCTGTCATTTCATTTCATGTTTTTCACTGAACTTGTTATCATGAGATTTTTCTTACTATTACATTCTTTTCTGAACTTTTCTTTTCTTTTTTTTTGGTACATAAATTTTTGAAAAAGTGTTGAACTCATCCACGATCTAAGGGTAGGGTAAAATCTCTCTTCTTTATAGGTCATACCAATATTAGATAGGGCGAGCCGTTAATTACCCTCAGACGTTTACCTTGACACCCTGGAGCTAGGATGCCTCCCCAAGAGCCGCGACTGGAGCCACAACAAAGTGGCACTCCCAGGAATCGAACCAACTTCATTTGTGAGAGTGTCTGATACCTTCGTCAGTTGAACCCACATTCTTTTCTTAACTTTATAGTTATGTTTCCAAACTAAAACTTATTTAGAGGTTGGGATGGGCCTATCTGATCTAATGGGCCGACATGTAATAGGCCTACCTAGCTTAGAAAGTTTATTGGCTGCTCTAGTAAGCCTGCCCCACCTGTCGTAGTGAGTATCCAAAGATTCCATCGGGAATCCCACACAAGAGATTCCATCGTCATGAGACTATCATCGTTGCATCACCTTAATGCCCCCACCTGAGCAAATTACCATAATCCTTTCGTGACCTATTAAAATTTCTACCTATTTAAACCTACCCAAATCAAACCCCTTACGAGCTAGCTGAAACTGGTGGATTTAAATAAACGGGACGAGGCATTGTTCATACATGTAACTTGTGCCTAGGGATGGAAACAAGCCAGGCCAGGTTAGACTTCACCCCAAACAGGTCAGGCCTGTTTTCTGTGAGATTGGCCTAGCTTGAGCTTGTGGCCTATAACATGCATTTTTTTAGGCCTAGGCCTGGCCTGGCCTGACAAAAAAAAGTCATAAAATCATAATAGTCAATTAAAATCATCCAAAATACATCAAAAATATTAAAATCTAATTAATCAACAAAACATAACATAATAATATAATGATTTAGTAAACATGAAATGTCTATCATTACAACAATTATTCAACACTAACAAGATAAAGAATAGCCACTAGTCAAAAAACATCACATTTTGAACATGCATGATTTCTTCTTGTTCCAACACCAGGAACTGAAGCTAAAGATGGACAAAGAAGTGATGATCGTAGGCGTTGAACGAAATTTGATGAGACATAGCAACAACAGGGACACCTCAAGGGGACAAGTCATGCTTAACACAAAAATATGCCTCCAAGGTTGCAATCTTTCTCTTCCTTGAACTCAATACTAAATAGCACATGTGGGGAAGTAGAAGTATTAATTCATACTCAAATCGAAAAAAAGTAACATGCACACACACTCCTCATGATATTAGTACCAAGATTCATTGGCATTAGACTAAATGAACCATAACAGAATAACAACTCATATATCTAATAATTAGTGTAGAGTTTTCAGAGTTTACAATAAAACAAAACAGAAATGACTAACAAAAATTGCCAGGCACCATATTTATAGCTCTTATATAAGGAGAATCAACGTGTTTTAGCAGTCCATGCATTTGTATCTTTCATGGTATGTCTTCAATCGATAGAGCACCTTGAAGTAATTAGATGAAAAAATGTTCATGCAAAGGACTGTCTCAAGTAGAGAATCTATTGGCCTACCACAAGTTTTTATCTCCATGATGGATGGCAAAATGTACTGACCTACCGCAGTAAAATTTAAACAACGTCAACCCTCACAAAGGATATGCAATAAAAGTGACACGAATTCATTCCCTATAGCAAACCAGAAAATAAAACTAGAGATATTAACACAACAAGATCATTATAATAGGAATTGGAAGAACTCATAAAGTGACTATAATTACAACATCTGTTTCCTTTGGCTTAAATTACATAACCAAAAAAAACTTACAACATAAACACGTTCACACAGAGACCAAAGTTCTCAACTTTTAGCACTATGTAGTAAATAGCTAGCCATTAATTAATCCAGGGGAAAAAAGAAAGAGCTATGATGAGAAGGTTCATCAAAACCATTGCCATGACAAGAAAAAAAGAGGGGAAAGGCAACAAACTCAAAAATTAAAACACTTTAAGCTAAAACTATTAGAGAAGAGCAACGTCAAACACCTCGAAAAATGAAAAGATGGCAAGCAAAGTGAGAAATACAAGGTCTAGGAAGAAACCTATAACGAATTTTAAAAAAAATGAAAAAGTCCGTATAAAATTAACATTCGGGGACAAGATTGAACTTTGGATTCTTGAATACCACTACTTAATTATGGGAAAAAACACATCAGAGCGAGTTCCAAAGGTAAGAGAAATTGGGGCAAAAAAATGGGAATGCACTAATGAGCACTGGCGGAAAGAGTTATTTCAATGACAGAAAGTAAAACGATGGAGCTGACGAAACAAAATGAGACAGTGAACCTTAATAGTAGCTCGATTCGGAGATGGAGGGAGAATGCATGAAGGCGGCCTCCTGTGTTATATGGTGCTGAACCGATGGAGTCAACCTGAATCGTCCTGGATTGAAAATCTTCAATGTGGTGGTAGGTAGCTAGGTGAATAACTCAAAGAAGCTCTTTGCCTTTCACTGGTTGCTTGTGTCTAAATATTGTGAAAGGTATGGCCAATGGGGAGGAAGGAAGAACATGAGGGAAGAAGGAAGGGGATTGTGCTCTAGCGATGGCGATGAGAGTGAAGCTAAAGACGAGAGGGAAGAAGAAAGGGCACTGTGTTATGCGGCTCTAGAGGCTGTAAGACGTAAGATTGAATCGAAGCAAATAGGGAGATGGATGAAAAACCTAGAAAGCTAGTATATATAATAAATAAAAAAAATTTAAAAAAAGGCCCAGGTCGTCTAACAAGCCAAAAAGGCCTATCAGGCAGCCTGTTTTAAAAAACAAGCTTTCCAGATGGCTTGGGCCTGTAAACAATCTGGCCTGTACAACCTTTTACAGGCCAGGCCACAAGCCGCCTGGTCTGTTTCCACCCCTACTTATGCCCGCGCTTTAACCCATTGATACTGTATTCTTTTTTTTTATCTTACCGAATTAATTTTTTAAAGCATTATTTTGCCTTTAATTTTCTTTCTATGTCACTTTACAAGTTTTAAAAAATATCATTCTATCTTCTAAATCAAACATCAATTCATTTTCTAAAACTTTTTCCCTCTCGTTACATTTATTCACTTTTTAATTTCAAATTTTATTTCTTATTTTGTTTTTATTTTGATAGGAACTTGTTCCTATTTTTTAAATCAACTTATTTGATTGTTTTTAATATCATTGAAGCATATTTTTTCTTATAACTTATCTTAAGTTATATTATAATAACTATTTGATTGCCTTTAAGTTTTAGAAAAAATCCTTCTGAAACAAACATTTAATTCCAATTTTTGTGTATGATATATTATATGTGTGTGTGTGTTTTCATTTCTCGAATCTCTGTTCTTTTCGGTTTTCATACCAAAATTTTTTTCACATATAAACTACTTTTCAAAAACTAAATTAAAAATTTTATTGTCTTAACTTAGTTTATTTAACAAAATATAAAAAATAGTAAAAATATGTTAAATAGGTCTAAAGTCCGTGGGCTGGCCCATGACCTGCAAGCTCTCAAGCCAGACTACAAAATTGGAGAAGGAATGCAAAGCTTTATTTTATCTTCTTTCTTTTTTGGCATTCATAACATTTAGACATACTTTCACCTCTCATTATAAACATGTGATTACTATGAAAACAAATAGAATGACTATTGTTGAAATCAGTTTTCATGTACAAGGATTACAATTTTCATTCATAACATAATGTTAATTTTAATTTATTTTTGATAATATATATACCTAAAATTAGAAATTTTATTACATTTATTTTAAAAATGAAAGCAAAATTGCAATTTTAGTTAAACAACCTAAAAGCAAGCGGGCCGGATCAAACCCCTCAGTTCAAGAGCCGGGTTCAAATGAAGCGTTGTTATGTCAGTTGTACGTTTAGGCCCAAACCCTGTGAAGTAGCGGCCCGTTTCCCAGTGCTATCGCTTACTCAATCCGCACTCCGCTTTTCGCTCACAGAGTCAGTCTGTCTCAGTCAGTGGCTCCCATCCCTCCTCCCTGCCCGTGCCGTCTGTCTCCACTCTCTTTGACGCAGACGCTCACGGCAACGGGTTTACGGTGCGGCCCCGGCACGGCGTTACGCGACACTCCTCGGCCTCAGTCGTTTCTCGTCGAGCCAGCCTTCGTCTCTATCTCAGTCTCAATGTTTATGATCAATCAGTCTCACTCGAGCTCAGAATCTCAGATCAGGTCTCGGCGTCGCTGCTCGCCGCCGATCCAGTCCAGCCCCTAACCCCGGCAGCAGATCCCCTCAACACGGCAACACCAGGTTTTTTTCTTTCTTTCAGGTCCCACTAAGATTTTCCTTTCCCCTTTTGCTTAATTGGTCGACTGGAATACAGATGGAGTAGGAATTTGATGCTGAGAGATTTAAACCTTTCCTGTTGTCGCTGTTTAATTTTTGTGTTTGTTGCGTGTTATTTTTTGGTTAATTGCGTTATAGTCTGGTAATCTGGCATATAGTGGCACTGGGTCAAACTTCCTGGGTCAAAATCTGCTCTGGTTATACCACGGGGTGCACTCCATCCGTTTGATTTAACTTCCCAATGTTGTTGCATCTCCGAACACCAAGAAGCTAGACGACCCGTTTGGGATAATAGGTTTTTGGTTCAATCTTATGACATTAGTAATATGGCATTGAGATTTCATAAGCTACTCTGCAATGGCACCCATATGAGAACTAAAAAATCTGGAGCTATGAATTTTAGCTCTATGCTATATCACTCTTTGGAAGAATCATTTTCTTCCCACGATGCCCTGCCTTTGAAATGGTATGAGAAGACGTTTCCTAGGATTTCACAACTGACCCATTTGCTGAAAAACGTGGATGCCATTAATGGAAGGCTTGTTGATGTTACCAACAATTCCATCATTGTTGATGACCAAATCCAACATGAAATGGGTACATTGAAATCGCTTGTCCGGGCCTTTATTGGGTCTCCATCAACTCAGCAAAAGGTGAAACGCGCACAGAAAACAAGTCAAGATTCAATATCTCCTTTCAGCAAAGCAAGTGCTAGAGAGCCTATGTTTGTTGATTCACTAACTAAAATAAGCAATTTTCTCAATGTCACTGCGCAACAGAGGAAATCAGTTCGCTTAACAGTGTGCCCTCAAGTGACCCAGCACCGTGTATGGACTGGTGCACTTGAGGAGATTCTGAATTGCATGAAAGTTGATTTGGATTTGTTAGCTGCTCGAGGTTCAAACAAAAATACTGTGATGGGTGAGCAAATTGTTCACAACTGCTTGAAATTTCTGACTGAAACTGCAGCTTCCTCTGATCCTGACACTGCTTCGTGGATGAAACTCACACCTTCTAAAACCCTTGATCCTTCTAATCCCCACAAATGGGAAGATATTCTCGAGATGTTCAATGATTTGATTGAATGTTTCCGAGGTGAAACTATGCTTAAGCTGCATGTGATGAAGCTCGAGGTAATGAAGGAGGGTCTCTCTCAAATCAAAGATGTTATACTTGACAATTGTATTGGATACAGGGAAGCTAGACATCAAGAAAGTCTAGTACAGAAGAAGCTCACCAGAACATTGGGACACTCATCTAGGTGTTTGTTCACTCTATTATTATATTACCTATACAGAAGAGTTTTAGATATTGAAGTGGATATACGTGGTGGGGTTCATGAAAATGGAAGTAAAGATGGGTTTTGCCTATCCATGGGAAGAATCTTGACCTCAGATGATGAAAAAATGATTGGACGTGGGGTGAAGCAGCTAGATCAAGCGCTTGGAGTATTCAAGTTTGTCTGGGAAACTGCAAAAATGAAAGGAAACTTGGATCTTGAAGGCCATATATGGTGTGTTGGAGCAGAAGACATGATGCTCAGATACCGAGGAAACAGGTACTTCGTCCATGGTATTAGCCTTTGAGAAAATTAATACTAGCTTGCCATATCTAGCATACTGCTTTTATGGTGATTCTTTGATTGTCGGTCATCAGAAGAATGATGGAAGACCAGAACGAGTTCGGTTAATTCATTTCTTACACATATGTCTTGTCCCACTTTGTTTATACTTGTAGGTGAAGAAACAGAGTAACCTGTACATTTGCTGATGATTAAAGTAAAATTTGATTTGTAGATTGTCCAACAAGAGTACGAGTTTGCTTCTGATTCTTAATCTTTGTAGTTTAATTTTCTTTTTTTCAGGATTTTAGGGTGTTTGTTATGAAAATTTTCTATCAAATTACTCTCTGTTCAAGAACTCTTTCCTTTTCTATAATAAATGGAGGGTCTATAATCTAATACAGGTCATACTAATAATTTTTTTCCCTCAAAAACTACTGAGCCCACATCCTTTCTATTGTTTTTGGGCCGAAAGATCGTCTCTAAAAGTCTAAATAGCTCCCACTCTTGATGCGGTTTGGCCTTTTTTTTTAAGGTTACATTGGGCCTTGTGTACTGTCACATGATTTAGTTAAGTTATACTTGTAATCCTAAATTGAAGCCGAATCATTTATTTAATTAATTGATTTCGAAGTTTTTTATGACAAGGCTATCAAGTTGTTTGTATCTTACATGCCAAGTTTTCCGATTACGTATGATTATATGTACTATTTCCAAAATATTATTACTTAACTATTAATATGTAAAAAAACAGAACATGTGATAAATACAATTAAATAACTTGATATGATGAATGCAAGGATTTTTTTTTTTGGTAAAAGGATGAGGTCTCAAGCCAACATAAAAACAGAAAAAACAAAAGGGAAAATTGGGGAAAAAAATTCCTTATTGAAGAATTAATTGTAAAATGAGATATGCTCAGTTGTATATAACGTGGAAGCTCAGTTGCATATTATAGAAGTTTAATTGTATTTGTGTGAAATGGCCAATTTTGCAATCAATTCTCTATTGAAAAACTTTTCTCCAATTATCGTAAAACAAAAACAAATGGCTCACCAGTCACCACCATCCTAGGATCAATGTGACTGTACGTTCGGATGCCCAACTCTAAACATGTTTGTTAATTAATTCTGAAAATCAATTTCACATAAATCGAGACAAAACTCTCTCATATATTTACTTCGGATTGTGTGAAATCACTTTTTAAACCAATGTTTTGTTACTTCCTAAATAAGCTTTAAGCTTTGCAACTTGCTTTTATTTTTTTCTAACAGGTCTTCTAGAACTGGTTGGATCTCCTCCCACATATGACAACCTTCATCTAAGGGTATGTTTGAGAATAGCTTTTTTAAGTGATTTTACGCAATCTAAGGTAAGTATGTGGGAGAAGTTTTATCTCGACTTATATAAAAATGCTTTTTAAGTTATTGCCAAACAAACCCTAAATCAAATCCCGTCTTGGCTAAAGCATCGGCGATCATATTGGCCCTTTTATCTATCTCACAAATTCTAACGTGCCCAGTTCTTCTCCATCAATGGCGTAATTTTTCGAAGAATGCCATTTACAAGGCTCCATTCTACCATCTTTCCTCTTGAGGATTTAGCCAATATATTCGGATCAGTTTCCACAATCATTTGTCTAACACACCTCTTTACCATGCAATCTCCAAACCTCCCAACTTTCTGCTTCCACAACCCCGCAGAGACCTTTCGAAAATAATAAAATATTTGATTTGATGTTAATCAGAAATTAAAGGCATGGAATTTATGAATATTCTTTAGCATCAACCTCACAAAAATGGAACATTACCAGACCCAATATTGGTGCAGCGTTAACTGCACGCAAGGATTTGAGTGGGAGACCTATATTAACAAAAAAAGAAAGGAAATAATACAGTTAAATTGTACAAAATGTTAATAATCTTAGAAATCGGGATATTGGTTAAAGATTAAAATATTCATAGGTTCTAGTTTTAATTGTTTTTTGTTATTTTCTCCGCCATGGAAATGATAAAAGTGGATGATTACAAATTTATATGGTATATTTTCAATCGTTTATGTCTAGCTTCAACTCATACATATATATTTTAGTTTTTACAGATAAAAATAAGGAAAACATATTACAATGTTAGAAATAAAGGGCATCCCAATCCTTAATAGATTGGGATGAGACACCGAGTATGTTTGGATAATTTCCACCCTATCTGTGAATACTCCTAAACACCACTACTTAATTTCAACTACAATAATATTGTTTAATTGGAATATTTTGTTGAGTATACTCTCAAAAGAATCCAAATATGATAAAAAGGAGCTTCAATGATAGCCAACTTTATTGTTGATGCTTTGTAAATGGCATTCAGGTATTTTTGTCCCCCCCCCCCCACTCTCCCTTTATTCCACTAATAAAAAAGACACATATTATTCACATCAACTTTATTATAAATACGAATTAATTTTTTTAATTTAGACTTATTTTGATTTAGTCGATAAGGTTATATGGGCATTTAAATTTGTGTGGTTTGGACAATCTTGTTGGTTAGAACCTTTTAAAGGAAGCCTCATTTGGATGACACGTATGGTTGGCATATTACCATCTTCAAAACAAGTGCAACCTATACGTGGCGTCTTTAAAAATTAAATATTTGAAATATATAATTAAATTGTAAAAAAAAAAATAGACCACCGAAGTGTGGAATATTATTTGAAATATCCAGATGCATAAAGCAAATACAATGTACGTGCATATAATTACTTGTAGGCAAAATGTGCCAGGAAAAATAATATTTGAGGGCTCCTCAAATTTTTAATTACATTTAAGGGGGAAAAAGGACCAGGGGCTTTGGTAAGAAATAATTTTTTATATAATTATTTAATTGAGTAAAATTCAAACTTTGTTAAACTCTTTTCAAAAGACTTTGGCTCGAAAAAAAATGCATTTTTAATATGATTATCTATTGGATTATATTTAAATATTATCGAACTTGATTTATATAGCTCCCTCAAAAAGGTTTGATAGAAAATAATGTTTTTTATATGATTATTTGATTAACTTAGATTTACTACCCGACTTAATAAGATAACTCTTAAATCTTTGTTAAGAAATAATTTTTTTCATGATTCAAATTCAAGTATTGTTAGACTCAATTAAAAAAACTTTTAAATATCTAAAATAGAAATTTTTTTAATATGATTATTTTATTGAGTTATATTTAAACATTATCGATTTGATTTGGATAGCTCTCTCAAAAACTTTTTATAGGAAATAATGTTCATTATACGGTTACTGGTTGACCTTAGATTCAAGTTGTTGCCTTTAATTGAGATTATCTCTCAAGACCTTTGTTAGGAAATAATTTTTAGACTAAATCTCCAAAAAAATGTTGGATTTATAATTGATTTTGAAATTTCTAAAAATTCAATATTGCAAGTGGAAATGAGTGTGAGGCGTCCAAAGGTTTGGAATTGCCATTCTCTCACATGTCCACGTCCTTTCTCTTTTCCTCCAACAATAGTATCCTAAACTTTAAAGATATATTTTTAATTCTTTTAATCCTAATACTATTAATTTACGCTCATATCAATGTTTTAAATATTGATAACGTATTTTCAAATACCGACAAAATAATTTTAATTTTTTTAAAAAAAAATTGCACAAAAAATTATTATTTGAGATTAACGGCGTTTTAAGATTAAATTACTGCAAACACATTAATTAAAAGACAAAACTAAAACTTTGTATAAAATTACAGGATTATATTAAAGGAA
>QFDD01001147.1:0-24220 GCA_006871305.1 Vachellia collinsii
GACCCAACCTTATTGGTGGCGACTTACGAAGGAGAGCACAACCATATTGTGCACGGAGATCAAGTATCAATTGGTCCAAATCAAAGTCAAGTCATTGATCCAATTCCTGCGAACTCATCAATTGCAGGGATGAATGTGATTCTTGATCAGTTTTTGGTTCAAAAAATGGCTTCTTCTTTGTCAAGAGATCCCACATTCACATCAGCTCTTGCTACGGCCATTTCAGGAAGAATTTTAGAGCGCACTGTTCCCTAGCTATTAGCTAACTAATAATAATTATAGTTCAGGTCATTTCCAGTTATGTAAAATGGCGAATTTGATCACGTTGTTTTTGCCTGGTTCTTGTTGTAAACCGCATATGATATTGTAGGATATGTAAAGTACATATATGTGTAGTTGCTGTTATAGACTAGACTAGACTGCATTATGTGATAATTTGGTTCCTGCGAGTTTTATCCAGTTATGTATATAATGAGATATTTCAAAGCAAAGCACACATCCAGTTCTGTGGATCCGTTATCAGTTAATTAGATCATGCATATGTATGAAACTGTTACTAATACAGTAGACGATTTTCATATCCGTTTTGGATGGCGTTTTTAGTCCATTTCGTGAGGGATATTAAAAATATTCGTATTTGACGTCGGCTGATAAACGAACATGAGATCCCTGACTTCTCATGTCCGTTATAAAACTACGTGTAGCTTCATGGTTAGAAATTGTTGGGATTAGACAAAGTCACAGTTGGGAGTAACGTATACATATAGGAACAGGCAGAGTCAATGTCAACGGTAGCTGTGGCCGGCCACCTCCTATGCAGGGTTATTAATAGCCAAATACATTTCAAAGCTTCCTTATGAATAATATCTGTTTGTGACTTCATTCTCTAGCCATATATATATATATATATATATATGCATATAACTCCGTTTTAAACACATTAATTATTATGAACAACATATCCTTAAAGTAGTTATCTATGTCTTATATTAAGATTCAAGTAGATGTTTTGTTATCAATTTTTTCTTAAATAGAATAACGAGACCAAAACCTAGCCAATCAGTTCAGTGTACATTTGAGAGTACTTAAAAACAAGTGCTTTTTACACTTTACAAAACAACTCTTCGATTACATATAGGTATTTTGTAAAATACAAAATTACTTAAAATAATCTAATCTAAACAAGCACTATACTCAAGTTTAAAAAACAATAATAAACACCACATTCCCTAAATGCTTTGCTCTTGATCCTAATATAACTTTCACTAAAAAAAGTTTTATTTTTCACTATACTTGCATTATAGTGGTTTTAGAAAACTGCTAATATAGAGAAGCAAAAAAGAAAAAAAAGAAAACTGCTAATATATTAACAACGGATAAAAGTATAATCATAGTGAAATTGTAGTTGTTTATTAAAACTCAGGTTAGCCTCTGAGCTTCTTGAAGCAGTGAGTTAAAAGTTAGTAGGTCAAATCAAAGTCAACTCATGCGTCAAACCTATCATATCAAAATAATATAATTTAATAAAAATATTCATATTTGATTATGAATAAATTAATATAATAAAATTTAAATAAAAAGGACACTAAATATGTAATGCTTTGATGCATACATATCTCATACAACTGTTTGATTGTAGCAATAATAAAATACAACATTGAGAATATATATTTATTCTTACAATCCTTCAAAAGCTACAAAGTAATAAAATAATGAAACACTAAAACATAATCACTAATAGTTAGTAAAAGTAAGAAATTATTGATATGGTAACAAATTAAAATAATAAATCCAATTAAAGGTAGTATAAATTAAATAAAACTAAAAATAAAAAATAAGAATTTTCTTAAAAGAATAAGCCTGATCCGAGGTACCTGGGCTAAGAACAATTTACCCTGAGTCACACTGGTTTACCCCTAGGTAAAAAATGGGGAATTACTATAAAATCTCATGTAACAGAATTAATATTAGAAAGATCCCAAAAAGTTGTTAATACAAATAATTTGAGTTGTCAATAGTAACTGCTTGAGTTGTCAATGGGACCTTTCTGATATTAATTCTCTTACGTGGGACTTTATAGTAATTCCTCAAGTAAAAAATTCCCAAGTTATAGACCTGACCGGACCTATTAGGTGGCCGAAAAGCTATAAGTTATTCATCTCTCTAAAAACACAATAGTAAGAAATTTCTCAATCCCGCGTGAGTCATATTCTTAATAATTACACCCCCGGGAAAGGAAAAAAAACCCATACACAACGAGTTATCACGGGGGACATCCATGGAAGTCCCACATTATATAGGCAATGGGAGCGGTCCTGACATATAAGCGTGGACGCTGCACACCCTATTAGATGCATCTTTTGGGGAGAGGGTAATGACCTCGTGACAAAGTGGTATCAAAGCTGACCAGTTCCCGATTCCGATGTCCCACCAAGCGCACTTAGGTAGGGTAGGTATGGGGCCCCACCTATGACGAGGGCATCACAAGATTGAGTGGAGGAGGATGTCACAAGAGACATCCATGGAAGTTCCACATTGGATAGACAATGGAAGCGATCTTGACGTATAAGCGTGGGGCAGCACACCCTACTAGATGAATCTTTTGAGGAGAGGGTAATGACCCGTGACAAAGTGCCAACTAAGAATTGGGAGCCAAGTTTTATTCATCTTTATGGTATAACTGTCGCCTTCATATATTTGCCAACACTTTTTCCGAAAACTTAACTTGATCACAAACTCTATAGAGGTCCCACCTGAATTTACTTGTAGCTACTATCATCTAGCTACTTAATTTACGCTATCTAAAACGAGTATTAATTATTGGAGTAGGATCAGCAATCGGTTTTACAGTTTGGTTATCTCCATTAACCGAATAAAACGAAAATATAAAATGGAAACCGAATTATTTCGGTTCGATCGGATTTCGGTTTATCCGATTTGCATCCAAAATATGACCAGCACGTAGAATGTAGAATCAGAAGGGGATGACCAGGTAGGATGTAAAAACAATGAGATATTGAGAACGAATCTAAAGCGGTACTACCAATGTCTTATGTTTACAGTTCAATTGGATTAATCACCAAAAATGCCTAAAATCATTTGGGTTGACATCAAGGGGATGAGGAGTGAGAGTACAGATCACTGAGGAAAGTGGACAGAGGAGGAAGAGAAGAGGGAAAGCCGATGAGTAAGCAACCCATGGACAGCAAGGCGAAGATTGTAAAGCAGAGCAATGGTTGATTACTGATGAAATGGGACCACATAGCATAGAGAGATGAGAGTTGACAGGTAGAGTAGATCTGGACTTGAGAGTAGACGGGTTGCTGGCTATGAGCACTGAGAGATGAGGCACGAGAGAGTAGAGAGAGCACTGGAGTTGCGCACCAGCAGCATTGATGGTGGAGGCTTTTTTTTCTTTTTTTTTTCTTGTAGATGACGGTGGAGGTTATTAGTTAATAATCTAGGGTATTGTTTTTATAGGCTATGAAAAGTTGGGCTCTTTTCTAAAGGTGCAGTGATCCACTTGAACTAACAATATTCATATAAACTTAGTTTTGGGACAAAATTGGGTTCTTCGATAATAACTGAATCTTTTTAATCGAACATCGAAAACCGAGAAGATCAAAAATTGAATTAATTGAACCGAATGTTCAATTCGGTTTATGGTTTCGGTTTGACTTTACTCACCCTTAGCTGTGAGGAGGATGTGCTAACAGTTTATTGGTGTGATGGCACATGAAATATGTCGGTCTCGGTGGTATAGCCACAGATTGACGTAAAAGGCGCTGTAAGTATTTGACCAAAGCTTTCACATTACATAATATTTCTGCGCTTTCACTTCATATATTATCTCTTATTGTCTGCTGATTGGCAAGTCAAGCAAAGGTCAGTGTGTATGCTGCTTGGGCCTCCTACATATCTACCATATGTATTTAGAAAATAAAAGACCTTTTTTCTTACCATCAAACGGTAATTAATGCTAGCTAGTGGAAGGAATTATAACAATATAATTGAGGTTTTACATTTGATCGAGTTTGTGTAAATGCACGTAGAAAAAGTGCGGGAGAATTATCACTGAAGGCTCGTATGGATTAAGTTCGAGCTAAAAGTCGTGATTCATGTTTGACTATCTTTTTGAAATTTGACATAAATTAACATTTTGGTTTCAAAAGTCACTTTAAAGATTTTTTATTTATTATTCATTCATATTAATTTGTATTGTTTTTAAACCATTTCTTCGTCTATCATTCGTTAAATATATGCATATTATGATAATTAATAATCCAATATCATATATGTGCTTAGCATCCCCCACCCCACACAAAGAAAAAAAAAACAAAAAAAAATAAAAATCTTTGTACACCTTACACGGAGACAAGTTCAAATATTCAGGAGGTAGCTTACTCTTGTGTACTTTGAATTTGATCCAACTTAACTTGACTGTATCTGCCTAACAACAATTTTGTTTATTCAAATTCCATAATTTGGTTCCATATGTATGAAACCTATATATATAAATATGTAATCAAACAAGATTTGGCACAAACAGCCTCAACCGGTAGCTTAGGAGTCCAAGCATACTTCTCTTTCACGCTCTGGGAAACAAAGAATGATCTCAACTTGAACTTTGAATCCTTGACATTACAAAGCTGTGCATTTAATATTTAATGCATTTTTTCTTAATAGTATTGTTAATTAATAAAATTGAACCAACCATTAAATTATTTATGAATTTTTTTGGTTAACGTCGTCTAGTCACTAGGTATCCCCCACGGAGAATGCGCAACAATAAAACTAAGGTGAATTGCGTTTTCCTATATATAAAATTATAACTAGTTGATTTTGTTGTAATTAATTTAATACGTGGTCCATTTGCATGGATTAATTTTAACCTTTTAGGTGATACTTTCGAATCACATCAAAAACTAATTCATCGGTTCATAAAATGGTGATAAGTTTTCTTATATATGTGGAAATATTTGCAATTTAGTACTTTTCATAATAGTATTATGCTGTATACAAATAATATGTCATAATCTGAAGTGGAAATTGATGAAAATTAATTCAGAAGTGGAGAGAGAGGGAAGAAGAGGTCAAATGAAAAATGAAGGGAACAATTACGTGCATGGGTTGGATTCTTGGAATTGGCTGATTATTTTAAGTGTGGATGGCCGACAGTTACGTTGTTGACTACTTCCAAGTTCCAGTGACTTTCAAACTCACATCCTTATATTCCAGGATTTAGTAATAATTGCGTTAATAAGCTTCTTTCATATAAATAAACAAATTACACCACATCACCTATGGCAAAACAATTTATCATCGCCATTTTATATAACATAACAATATCAATACCATCGCCATTTACCAAAATTTAAAGAGTGATTATTACTATTTTCCAGGCAGGAAAATTCCTTTACAGATTCTGGGATGCAAACAGTTGGATTCAAAGAGAAGAAGAAATGGGCGTCATGCTTCAAAGTCAAGTGGTGTCCTCTTGTTGAGCTAATAACATGGTTGTCAAAGTTTTGGTAATGTGGGATCATGCTGAAATCGTATTTAACTCAAGATAATTTCGCTTCTTCATTATTATTAACCAAACTCATAAGTAACAATTTTTTAATTGAATTAGAGGAATATACATTAATATATAAAAGCCTGAGGTCACATGAATCGAAGATGTGATTTGTTACTTAAAAGGGAGCTTTCATACCATTAGTAGTTAAGATCATGGGCCAAGTGATAGGCATTCTAGAATAAAGGTGGTGTCTATGGTTTTTTTTTTTTTTTTGGGGTTATAAGTTGCCATTAATAGTGCAATTCGACACTAGCTAATTAAATCGTGGATGATGACGTATTCATGAGCATGGCAGTGGAAATACTTGTTTTGTGTCGCAATAAAATTAAAGGAGTTGAAGATAGGAAAAATTGAGAGGATTTTAATTTATCGTAAGGACTTGAAAGAGAGATGAAATTTTCTATATTGTTTGTATTTGTTTGGTGTGCGAGATGCATGGGATTTTCGGTATAATTTAAAAAAAAGAAAGACTCCATGAAAATACTGGTCATCGGTCATCAACAACTCTTCCGTATCACAGGCGTTCTCATTTGTGATTAAGTTGGCAAATAGTAATAATAATAATAATAATTTGTCCACAGGGACGAGCGCGCGCACACGCACACGCACATATGGGGATAAGGTAATTAATTAGTCATTAGCACTTACTTTTTCTTATTTTTGAAATTCTTCTCTCTTTTCCTTCTAATGGCAAAACTATAAAACCTTGTCTTTATCTTCAAAGTGATATTTAAATATGCCCCAAAAAAAAGAGAGAGAACTACTCGTGATCGTCAATATAAAGCATGCACAACAAATTAAAAGGCAGACTTTATAAATCATGATGTCTTATAGTGGTGTTAGTGATGGCACATAAAAAATTGGCTGCTAAAACTTTTGGTAGCGGTGACGTAAAATACTTTGCCACGAAATCGAAAGTTGTGTTCGTTACACAATTTAAAAACACTCATATGTCTTTTAACATTAACATTAGTATATGCATCACAGTATCAACACGTGTTCACCGCATAGTTTTTTTTGGCTACTTAATCGGTCATAAAATCTCGAATTCAAATTTAAAGAATACAGAAGATACTTTTAAGAATAAACGTAGGTTGTATCTACTATGATAAATGCTCACATTTAGTATTGAGTTATTTTAAATATAATTGTTTACAATAGAATGATATATATTTTTAGCCAAAAAAAAACTTTTAAAAAAACTACTTTTAATTTTACATAATACTCAAGTATTACTTTATCGAAGTAACAATGAAAAAACGCGTGTAACAATATCAACATGGTTAATCTTCTTGCCTCGGTGAAAAATCCCTACAAATACATTCAAACTTGTAAATTGCTGTACGTAGGTTACTTGCAGTAATTTTAAGAAAGACTCGAAGTCCATTAAATTTCTTTTCAGCCCTGGCAACACGTCGGAAAGATACCGAGGAATTACGTACGATGGAAAGCTGGCGTCTTTGTCTGAGGCAGAAAAATATAAGTAGCTGATGTCACTGAGATGACGTAATTCCCATTACGCCTCATGATTGACGGCATACCTAGGATCCTGTTCAAAGAATTAATTCTTATATATCCACCCACATGAACCTCGATTTTTCTAACACATGGAGTTGAATTCAGAAACCCATGACCCGGATCAAGCTCTACATGATTCTCCAGGAAAAAATGTTAAAAAAAGCAGCCACCAAAAGAATTTCTCTCTCGATCGTCTTGGTCTCCCTACCTTTAACCACCCAACACTTCTATTATAAATAATCAACACCTCCTTCATTATTGCAGTCTTAAATTTACATTAACTACATATTCTTCGATCTCCTACTGTGCTTGAACCTCCTTCAACTATCCCCCATGGATGGAAAGGTAACTGATTGACTAAGTTCGGTCTCCTTTTCTTTGCTTTGGTTAATTATAATCGGTTTTCATGCTCAATTCTTCTTGTGTTATATACGCTTTCTGGGTACAACAGTGAGAATTCATGTGGATGTATATGGGTTTGTTTTGTGTTCAGGAAGGAACGCTTCAATCGGAGTTGAAACGTTTGAGAGATGAGAATAACACTCTAAAAGTGATGCTTCAAGTTCTAAACAGCAAATACCAAAAGGTTCAGTCTCAACTTGAGGAAATGAGAGGATTGGACTCGAATCAAATTGCATCACCAGTGTCTGTAGATTACGATATTACGAACAGTAACAAGAGGCCAAGAATTGAGTTACCCATAGCTCATAAGCCACTACAGATCTTCGCCAGAACCCATCCCAAGGACAACAGTATGGTATGTCTTGTGTAATTAATAAGTATAAGCCCGTTCAGATTCTATCATCAAGTTCATATGTAATTTTGAATACTCATTCCTGCGAATATATATAGATAGTACGAGATGGATATCAGTGGAGGAAGTATGGCCAGAAGGTCACAAAAGATAATCCGTCGCCTCGAGCTTACTTCAGATGCTCCATGTCTCCAAACTGCCCAGTCAAAAAGAAGGTATATATACAAACACATGCACTCATATCCATGGGGCTGCATAGTTCTTGATTAGTAATATGATTATAGACCTGTGCAAGTAGCCCGTGATGGCCTGGTAATTAAGCTTGACGCTATCCGAGCCATTCCGGTTATTCGGGTCAAACACCGGGTTAGGTGAAATCCAGCCCCGCACTTCCCAACTGCAGCCCTATATGATCATGAGTGTTTTTCCCTTTCCTGGGTTTCTTCAGTGTTTGAAATCGCTTGTAAATTATGAATTTGTTTGTGTGATTTTATAAAAGATTTGAAGGTTTAATCAAGAGATCACTCTAACCTTGTGGCAAATGGCAATTCCTCAATGTAGGTACAAAGATGCGTGCAAGACAGGTCTATCCTAGTGGCAACTTATGAAGGAGAACACAATCATGGGGTTGCCGATCCTAAAACTCCCAAAGGCTCAATTGGTGATGACAAAGAAGCTATCAACGTTAATGATGTTCGGTTTCCTAGTTGGATTCTGACAGATAGCAGACATACTGAGGACCTGAGCAACATCAGAATTGAACAATTTGTTGGTTCTCTCATTAAAGATCCAATCTTTACCGTATCGTTGGCCGAAGCAGTTGCACGCTCCATCACGACTACCCAACAACGTAAGGAGCAACAAGACCTTGACCTTAATTTGAGTCTTGCCGAAGTGTAAAGAGAATGAGTATTTAAAACATAGTTAGGAAACTGGTAGAGCATCTCAAAATTGAATTTTTAAACTTTAGTAATCTGTGTCTGATGCATATATAAAATGGAAGTATGCAATGTTCCTCTCTCTATACATGTCAATATCATTTCATGATAAAAACATAGAGACAAGAATGAAGGTGAAGATTGGCAATCATTAGTCAGTAACCTTTGAATCAATCCTATTCAAGGTTTACACATCTATGAAGCAATCGTCTTCTTCAAGGGATGGCCTGAACTTTCCTTTTCTTCTGCACTTTCCAATTTCATTGATTTGATAGACTCTGAAGACTTCGACTATCAAAATTGCAAATGGTACAATATCTACTCATCTGAATAAATTATCCACATATACATCACTATTACTGAGTACTCACTCATAAGAAACTTGCAGAGCAAAACTAAATCGTATATATACTTTGTACACCAAAATTGTCGACCATTATTATACAAGCACCACGCCCATCGAACTGACCTGCGCAAATTCATGCTTTTTTCTGGTGGACACAAAACGAACAACAATTAAATGAATATTAATCCGAAATTCTCAGACTACCACAAACAGGATTTTATGATAACTTACTTCTTATAGAATTATTCTCATTCTCAGCCATAGACCACCAAAGTTACAATTCTTGCATAAGAGAATCAGTAATTCGTGTGTCATCTTCAATGTTGACGCTTTTTGTCCACTCCAAAAGGGAAGGAACTTCACAAACTCGATAACAACTCGAGGCCTCTGATATTTTATCACTTAATGTTGCCACTTTCAATGGGGGTCCGTATCATTTGTTCAGACTCCTTTTTAGGAGTCAACTTCTTCTCATTTTCTGCTTCCTTCATTGCTTTCTTTTTCTCGAATTGGATCTGCTTGCAGTTATCTTCATGGGCTCGTTCAAACATCCTCACAAAGTTGAGTAGGGTGGATACAACTACAGAGAGAAATTTCTCGCTAAGAATGCTGTAGCAAATTATTCTTCATTTAAGGAAGGAATAAAAACCATGCCTTTAGACTCCAGGTTTACAACGTCTCGCTTAACTTAGAAGATTTACAATAACGTAGATTTGCAGCCAAAATAAGAAAATCACAGGAAAATTGAAAAGCTAACGAATGGTGAATTAAAAACTTGAAGCACTTCTAGGTCCTTTCCACATCTTTGGTTCTGCAAAATCAATCTGATAAAAAAAAAAAAAAAACAGTTGAGACTACCTTGTTCAAATGGGCAACGTGCAGGATCCTCTCCAAAGTATTGAGCTAATGCATCTGCGTTTCTGCCCTGGTACATCCAGATTCAATTATGTGACTAGTCCTTTCAGTGCTTCATGAAGTAAGCTCAAAAGGATCTGTTAAAGACGTGAATCCATACCACATTTGAATAAAGTTGAGCCAAAGACCTCACGTCAGCTTCAGCATCACTAAGAAATTCCTTTAAAATCTGAACAGTATCAAGAAAATGTCTTTAAAAGATATGTCTAAGAAAAATGACATTAAGTTGCATGAATGAAGATGGCAATAATTCATTGGTCCAAAAAAAAAGGCTATTTGTTCATACATAACAATTTGAAGGCAGTGAGTGGCCTGATTTTAACTTTGCGATTGGAGAGCCAACCTTTTCATTTTAATCCAATACCTACTGAAAATGAATAGGACAAAAGCAGAATATTCTGCCTCACTGTCACGGGCTAAATGGTGTATTAGGATGTTCCAATGTTTTTCTTTTACACAAGCTTCTGTTATAATATATCTGAACTAAAATCCTTCACAAACTTAGGTTAGCCTATAGCATCGTAGATGACCTGCTAAAGCATTGTACCTTGCAGAAATCTTCTGACACAGGCCCATCATTCTCTGACACAGTCAACTCCTGAACAACTTTCTCAAGTCCTTTACTTATAGCTTGCATTTCCTCGGCCAAATATTTCAATTGTATCTGTATGGATTATAGAGAACTTATTTTACTCAGTTACGCCAAATCAGAAAATAACAAAAACCCTGATCTATAATGCAATAGGAAGAGATACCTTGGTTGAAGCCTCCAAGCTCTCTAGGTCTTTTGAGAAATCTAGAAGTTCTGGCAACTTCTCAGCAAGCACCTGCAACTTGTCAGTTATCAAAATAATTACTATGTCAATTAATTCACTTGAAGAGTCAAAGGAGCTGTGCCGAATAGACATGGAGTTGATATACAATTGAAATTTCCTCTCATTTTTCTGTCCAATCCAAAAGGAGAATGCAGTTTTCTTCTATTCTGAATCCTATCAATGTTCTCTTCGTCCAAGCTTTTCCCCCTCTTTTTTGTTTTTTACTTTATCTTCCCATCTTTTCCCCACATCCAATGTCAGAAAACATTTACCTTACAAAGATAATGCATGAGAGTCATTTTGTTGTTCCTGGCTCGTGTGTCAGTGAGCTTAAGGAGGCTATCCAATCGAAACCCAATAGCAGCTCCTACAGTGATTTTATACATTAACTTGGAGAAAAGTAACCAAGCGTAATGGTATTGTGGTCCGAGAAAGTGTTATTTATGTAAAACCAAAAAGTTAATGTTCAGCAATAATAATAGAATGCACATAAATAATTTCTTTAGAGTACTTTCAAAGTCCATATTAAACTTTTTAAAAAAATTTCTATATTTCATCTAATCATATACTCACAAAATGCATACACTTTAGCTCACCTCTTGCAGTTCCATGGTTCAAGGCATTACCAAGAGAAAGAATGGTCTGCATAATTCTTTTCAACTTAACTGAATTCCTGATCTGAAATGCAAAAAAAATAAAAGTTCATTACAGAAGCATGAGTGAAGGAATGTTAACCATTGAGAAGATACAGACATATGACTTGCCTCTTCAGATGCAGAGTTTACAATATTCAAGTCTCTTCTAAGCTCAGAAACCTACAAATTTTTATATAGTGAAGTCCCTTGGACCAGCTAATTGTAAACAATAAGAACATAATCATTTAATCAGAAGAGGGATTGAATGGCAGTCCTCTGACCTGAGTGCTGAATTGTATCTTAAAAGAGAATACTCTTAACTTGCTTTCTACTCTTGGAACTTTCATCAGTTCTGAGAAGAACTGTTACAAAGTGAAAAAAGAAATAAGTATATAATGGATAAAAAATAATTCAAGCAACAATGTAGGTACTTTCAGAAAACAGCACATGGGAAGAGAGCGCTTTTGGATCCATTGTGAATGTAAAGGATGCATTTTAAAAGATAAGGGCAAAAGAGAATGTGGTATATAGGGTTCACAAATCATAATTAAATATTGGACCAATTACTCAACTTGTTTATATCTATCCTCTCTACATTTTTCTTACTGCATCACTAATCATTGTAGTCTTGCTCTAGAACATTTCTTGAAATCAGGAAAAAGAAAGAATCATAGTGAAAGGGTAGAAATATGGTTTACCTGTTCACATCTTCCTAAGTTGTCCTTATCTCCGGTGTAGTTCTGCATGTGATGTAATGACATGTTGATTTAGTTTAAACAAACAGAATGTCGCAAAGAGTTCATGCTCTCCCCGTGTCGTGTTTCTAATTAATTTATAAGTGAAACAGGGGAAAAGATTTTATACCTTGAGTAGTTCCATCTCTTCCTTTGTTGGACAAAACTTTATGAGGTTCTCAACCTGATCGGCATCTAATGCCGAAGCATCCAAAGCAAGCACAGAGCTCTAAGAACAGCATTGTAAAGTAAGTCAGAAGAAAATAAACAGATATTCCAAGAGCCAAACTTCTTAATACCTGAGAAGAGGTCATTATAAATTGTAAATAACAGAAATAATAAACTGGACAAAAAATAATTAAAAAAAAAATTCACACACATGCAGTCAGTTCAGAAAAATTGGTCAGGGAATTGAGTGGCCTTGCCTACGCAAGCCTCTTTTCTTTTTCAACTCACTGTGGGTTGGGGGACGATGGGGTAATCAAGTAGCGTGTTAGAGTTTTGCGGTTAAAGCAGATTTCTGAAGGCTGCTAACTGACTGATAAGAATATCCCATGGATGTCCTATGGAAAGAAAAAAGTGCATACTACTAAGATTAAATCACAACTGACTCTACGCCAAATTTCAGCTAGTAGTCAAACATAAAATTATGCCAAAGAGTTGGATAAAGTTTTAAATAATTGTTTTTCTGTGGAACCTCAATACAACTCAAAGTTCATAGCAAGTACCGGTGAAAGTAAACTATAAGATATATCTCACCATTAAATCTGGCAACGGGATCTTGACTTTTGTAAGCATGATCTCACAATTATATGCCCGCCTTAGCTCAATCTGCAAAATAGCATAAACTTTTTTATAAGGAATTCAAATTCTTTGATGGGTCCCCACAATCAATTTTTGACAGATTAACGTGCATGCTAATGAAAGGCACCAGATAAAATAACAATGTACATCACATCCAATTCAATAAGCAAGAAAAACTCACGTTCATGACTTCTTAGAATGAAAAATATCAGAAAGTCACAAAGGCATAATTTTGTGCCGTTAAACAAAAATAGGGGTTGACAAGAATAACTGAATGGAGAAAATAACATGGCCTACAAGATGTAAATTCTTTTGTTTAAATGTATAATTAAATTTACAGCCTTGGAATTTTATTAGCTTATTTAACAGGCATTAAATTTAATAAAGGGCTTACTTTTGGAAATTTCAAGACAGAAAATATAAATCTAAAACTGTTTGTTTCTCTCATTAGCAGTAGAGAGCAATTTATAACTGGAGTGTATGGTTGAGCAGATATTAAGAGGCATACCAGTTGAACTTTCTCGGTTTTAGTCCCTGAGGCAAGACGATTGGATTTTCCTCCTTTGCCTCCACAATCAGAATTTGGAGTAGCTGCAGAAAAAAGACTCTCAAGTTCTGACATGTCAAATTCTGGAGCCCTAGCACAAAAAATTTGGAAAACAGATTTTAAAATAATCACAAGTCCCATAAGAACTAAAGCCAGAACAGGCTCACAGTTTTCGTACTTAGAAGCTTCCTCAGGTTTCTGTGTCTCAGCCCATAAACTTCCATGCATGACCCTTGTTAATTTTAACCAATGGTAAGGTTTCAGATTGTTCCTTTTGGTTTGAGTTTGAATTCTTGCATTTGGTCGTGACAAGCCACGTCCTTTTGCACCAAATGGAACACCAGGCGGTCCAGGAACACCAGGTAGTCCAGGAGCTGGAGGTACATTTCCATTAACAGTGCTAGCGGGCAGAGTCCCAGCCTTTGACAGCCCATTCGCAGAAGGGGGAGGAGGTACAGGAGGAACAGTGGCAGAGTTCTTTGATAAAGTTGTGGCAGGAGAAGCAGTTGGTGGGCATGGAGGCAGCGCTGTTGAATTATGAGTAGGACGAGACACGGTTCCAGAATACCCAGGAGGTGGAGGTGGGGGCGGAGGGCCAGGGATAGAAGGAATCTCAGAGAGTGGAGGGGGAGGTATTGAAAAGTTCTTAGCAGTTGCAGATAGCAGTGGCGGTGGTGGTGGGAGAGAAGGAGCTTTGAGTGAATTTTCTGAAGTGAAATGTGGAGATCTTCCTGGATAGGACGAGAGTGATGGAGGAGCGGGAGCTGGTGAAGGAGGGGGTGAAAATGACCTATTTATGGAAGACGCAGGGAGAGGAACTGGGGAAGATGAACTTTTTACAGTGGAATGTGATGTTAGAGGAGAGGAAGATGGTGGTGGAGGGGGTGGAGTAGGCGGAGGAAGGGTTGACAATGGACTCTTCATGGATGAAGGCGACAGAAGAGGAGCTGCTTTTGGGTGAGGAGGTGGGGGTGGGTGCAGGGGAGCTTTATAAGAATTTTTAACAGTGGAATGTGCAGATGTTTCTGGAAGTGGTGGAGGGGCAGGTGGTGGTGAAGGAGGGCTTGAAAATGAGCTCTTCACGGAAGAAGATGGAGAAAGAGGGGCTGCAGTTGGGTTCGAAGTGGTGGAGATAGAACTCTTGATAGCCTCAGGAAGAGATGTTAGAGGTGCAGGAGGAGAAACTAATGACTTTTTACTTTTATCATGCGTTATATTTTCAGGCTGCTGGAAGACAATACGTTGCATCAATTTTGAAGAAAGCTGAGGTTGAAGAGGATAAACTAATGACTTTCCACCCTTGTCATGCACTATATTCTCATTGCGATAGATGACAGCAGGTGGCGTCAATTCTGTAGCACGCTGAGATTGAGGTTGAGGTGTAAGAGTAGGAGAAACCAAAGATTCTTTAGTTTTAACAGGTGCCATATTTTCTGGGTGCTGGATGACAATAGGTTGCGTCATTTCTGAAGTAGGCTGAGGATGAGGAGGAGGAGGAGGAGGACCAAGGGGTGCAATATTGTTATGTGTGACAGCAGGAACATCCATCAAAGATTTCAGTTTAAAAGATCGCAGTAATGTTGATGTTGATACCGGAGGAACACTTATAGGACTTGTGTCTACAGATTTTGGCACCTCTAAGACAGAAATAGAAAATGTAGAAGAGGGGGGCACAGTAACAACATGATTGACTTTTTTCTTAATATCCCCTTCAGGACGATCCTGCAACAAAGCTGTTATTCCAAGGGCTGATGGTGCACTAGGATATCTTGATGTAGGTGCAGGCGACCCTTGTAAAGAACTACAATATAAAAGTGGATCTAATTGAGAAGCTTCGTGCATCCGTGGAGAAATGATTTTGGATTGGGTGGGCAACTGAAGAGCAGCCTGCAAATGTTGAGGTTCAATCCTCCTTTTGAGAGAATTTGGGTCAGCAGAAGGTTCATATGAGGGAATAGATTCTTTGGTCTGAGCTGTGGATGTGAGACTCTTGGTATTGTCTTCAGACAATGCTATTGCTTCTGGTGTTTCCACCCTCCTTTTAACAGAATCAGCATCATCAGAAGGCTTGTGTGAGAGAACAGATTCTTTGGCCAGATATGTGGGTGTGACGGCATCATTTTCCAACAATGCCTTTGATGCTAATGCTTCTATCGTTTTTGTCATCAAGGTTGCATCCATGGGCAGTTCAAAGGAAAGAGATCGATTTCCTTGAGCCATTAATGTAAGATTCTTAGTATCATTTTCCAATGAGGCCTTCGACTCCAATGAGATAATCTTTTTAGTAAGATTTGAATCAGTAGAGAGTTCTAATGGGGAAATAAACTGCTTCGTATGACCTAAGAATGTGGTAGTCTTGTTATTTTCTGACAACACCTTTGTTTCTAATGGTTCCATTTTCTTTATGCTAGAAGGATCCACGGATGTTTCACATGATGGAGAGACATTTCCTGGAACTATGGAAGCCATGCTCGAGAGATCATTTTCTGGCAGTGTTGTTAGATCAAATTTAGATCTTCCAGACAATAAATGCTTTAGCGAGTTGTTTGGTCTTGCAGAAACCCCACTGTCCAATATTTCCTGAAGCTTATTTGATGATGTGATCTGCTGGAGCACATTCACTACCTCTGTTTTTGAGTCTAACCAGTCGACATTGCTAAAAATTTCTTGAACCTTGGCAAATGCTTCAATAGGAAGGCCTTCTATGTCCTCGATCCGAGGCATATCAATTGAAATAACAGAAGAAGAAGCATCCATATCTGAGAGAAGAATCTTCAACCAAAAATATGGCATATACTCAACAAACATTAAATTGATTATCTCCAAGGGAAGAAAATACAAATAATGAAGAAAAGGGAGAGATAAATAAATACCTCTACTCTAAAATCTTTCAGAAATTGGTCTTTACCATTCCACAATGTGTCAATTTCATTACGGTTAAGCATCAAAATATTTGATCGAATGAATGCTGTATTAAACATGACACGAAACATCATTTCCTCACGTTCCAAATCACTATCCAGACTAATACACTCAAGAACAACATCGCCTTGAACATGACAATGGATGTCAATCTTTACTAGTTCACAGTCAGCCTGTGACAGAAACAACACTCAAATGAATAGATTAAAAGAAATGGGGGGAACAATAGTTCCCCAATTGTGAATGCGACCCCTGTCTTGGCAGCATTCTAATCTAATCATTTCATAACTGCCAAATAATTTCAGCCAGTTCAACGAAAATCAGACACCAAATTTGTGAAAGAGCATAATAATACAAGTAGTAGGAATAAAGTGGAAGGGAGATAGATTCACTCTTCATTGTATTGAACCAGCATGAATCAAAGTTAAAACAACAGTAAGAAAGCATTTCATCAGAAAATAATGGGATATAAGTGCCACCTGCTTGTAATGCCGGACGACTTTGCTTCTTTTTGGAGTGGAAAAAAGAACTTTGGGAGTTCGATCAGCAGCCATAAAAGGGTCTTGTCCATATATTCTGAATATAGGACGGCAACCTCCCTCTCCATCTGTATTAGGAATCGATCTCATGATAAGACAATCCAATGTAAGAGCTCTATCTAGAGGAGGCCACTGTGAACCAACATTTCTTCTTGATACATACTGAAGATACCTCAACTGCGAAGGTAAAGGATTCAATGGGGACATCAATTGCAAAAGTTCCCGAGGTGCTTGCTTATATATCATGTCTAAGGTTTTTTGCTCCCCTGTATACTGCTTCCTATAAATCAAGAGAGCAGCCAGCATGAATGCTAAAACTGGCCACCCACCTCGTTCACAGTGCATTAAGATAATATTATTTTGCCCAAGTTGATACCAGCTTTCCCCTGATCTTAAAAAGTGGTGGATCGTTTCCATAGTGAGTATTGGACAACCTTCATACTGTCGAGGATATTCCATCATAGTCATGTCATAGTCACACAAAATTCTAGCTATCTGACTTTGATGATCGCCCTCCCGAAAGTTAAACACCATAAATGAAGAATCAGGGAAGTGATCATGAAGTTGCCCAATAATTCCCAATATATAAACTTTATATTCTTCTTCCTCCAAAACATCCGTGCTAAAGCAGTAATCAAAGACTACAGCATGCACCAATAAAATAATCAAAACCACATACAGATTAGGCAATGCTAAATCTTTAGTGCAATGAATATGTACCAAGTAATATGTCAGGATTAAGATGCATGCAAACTGGCGTATATGGGAATCACGAGGTCCAATACCTATGACATTAAAAATGCACAAGGCATTCATAGCACAAGTTTTTAGTCAACATTCTTGGAGAGTTCTTCAGTAGATCCCATTTCATTTGTTATAGATAGTTGATGATAACAGCGGAGAATGGCAAAGTGAAAATGAACAAAATTCACATACGCTTTCCACTGGCTATTCAAGGAATACTTTTTTGCAGTGGAAATTTTGAGAAATAACATTGCTTCTCATTTATAAATAAACATATTTGCATAATATACAGCACTCCATTATCTGCATACTCTTGACTTATTAACTATGAACCTTGCTGCTATACCTTTTTTAGCTGATCAGAACGAGAAAAGGGTGGGGAAGAAGTGCTGTTTGACAGTGTCGTTAGAAGAAGCACCGGTAAGTTTTGAATACAATCGAAACAGTTCAGAACATCAACTCTATGGATATAAACAATGAAGTTCCACTCAATATCTATGCTATAACCCATCCCATCCCACGAGCAATTTTTGAGCCTAATACAGAAAAACGCCATTAATACTGAAAAGGGTGTCAAAAGCCCATTAAACAACTGGCATTTAGAATGCCATAACTACATATTTTAATCAACAAATGTTGAAAACATATTAAGTCCCGTATCCGCACAAGAACTTGGAAAGTCACCAAGAAATACTGGACAGCCATGTTCATAAATGCATAAAGATGACTTCACCATTTGAAGAACCGATGCATATGCAAAATAAGCAGAAAAAAAACGTACCATAAACACTTTCAGATATTTCTAAAAGCCCATCGGGTGGCTTCTTATAAAAGAACTTGCGAAACAACGCCATTGTCTTTAAGATCCGCCGCGGACGCCTATAACTGCCCTAACCCACCCACATTTCGTTCGAGCTGAGACTCAAAGCGACGCCAACATATAGCCGGATCACAGGAATGCCAGCGAACAGAACAGTTAACAATTATGAAGCGAGTGTGTGCATTCAGGACCAGAATAATGGATTTTGCTGGGTCTCGAAGGAACACTTTCTGGGTATTCTGCCTCGCTCCACATGCACTTTATGTATCTGACGAAAAGCGAAAGGGAAACTTAGCTTTCAATCAAGAGAGGGAGAAGAGTTCCAAGTTGGGAACTTTGGGAGAGAGATGGTGGTTGGGATATTCATATGCTTTTTATTCCAATGTCTGATTAGCGGGAAGAGTTCGATATGGAGGTGGTTAGAAGAACAATGTGGGATCTGAGGTTTGTCGCTCTCTCTCAGTCTCTGTCTTCTATTTCTATGTCTCTCTCTGTCCGTGTCTTGGTCATATAATGAGAATAAACTGATTGAGATGATAATGATGTGCCTCTCTCCTTCTTTTCATTCTCTCACTTGCGTGAGTGGTTTCGCAGATTATAGAATAAATCTGTGCTTTGTTGCGTTAACGTGGGAAATCCCATGAAGATGGACTAGCGATCACAAATTTATTTAATTAACACGTGGTATTAATCAAACAGGAATTAATGTAGTTAGTTAACTTCTCTTCTTCTTGCCAGCTTAATGTCGTTAATTAACGCACATTAATCAAACGGGAGTTTATGTCAGGCCAAGGCCCACTCGCTGTTGAACAACGGCCAACGGCAGCAGTTGTTTGGGCGCATGACAAGTCAATTGTGATTTTTTTTGTTTAATTTAAGACACATGCAAATAAGGCAAATCAAGAAGGATTATTCTTTCATCAAGTTATTTATTTTCGTTATGTTAAGTTTATTAATCACATATCATTACATGTCATATTTTTTTTATGTAAATTTATATTTAAATAATAATATTTTAAAAATAGAATACATTACCACATGTGATTAAAAGAACTTAAATTTTTTCCAATTAATAAAAATTAGGCCATATGATCCATTGTTCGTGCTATTTGCATGTTCCTACATTAACTAACGTTCTTTTGCTTAAATATTCCTAATAAACGTTTAAAGAATATCAGAAATTTCAATTAATATCCTCACAGTATACCATTTTTAGAATTTTTAGAATGATCGTTCCATTACTTTTGTAATCTTAAAAAAAATGCATAGATTAGCACTGTCAAGTTTAAAATTTTTCAATAAATTTATGGGAAAAATCTTTGGCAGAATTGTTATTTTTTCGCAGCTTACTGTTTAACATGTTTTGTTCACATCTTAAAATGATAATTTTGTATTCAAAGTATTCTTATTAATTGTATATGGTAAAATGATTTTGATGAAAAATAAAAGGATATTTTAGAAAAATTAGCATACATTTACTACAGATAATTAAATTAACAATTATTTTAATATTTGTAAATTATTTAACTCTTTAATAAGCAGGAAAATAAACTAAGATTTTAAAGAGAGGGCAAGTTATCCAACTCCAATATTAGAGTTGCCGCGGGGAGGGACTATCTGCAATTTTTTTAGACCATTTTTGCCACAGCATTTCATGACATCTAAACTAAAACCCCGGAACTCGCCGTTGTAAGTTTAATTTGATGGCCAAAAAAAGTTTAATAATATATATAACATTTTCTGTAATACTATAATTATTCGTTGCCTTCGAAATATTTTAATAGCCTAGACATGCATTTCTTTTGAGGCCGTTTGAATGAAATAATTGACGGCAATGGAAAGAAATAGAAGAGAAAGGAGATTTTTTTTCCCATAAAATATTTGGTATATATTGAAAAGGAAATTTTTTTTCTATAAGATGTTTGTTATACATTGAAATGAAAAATGATTTGATAAGAAAATTTATGTTTGATTAGGTTAAAATGGTGGTAAGATATATAAGAAAAATGTTTAAAATAACAATGTTATCATTTTTAATAAAATATAGAAAATGATATTTCAAAACATATATTTGAAAAAGAAAATGAGATGCTAATCGATATATATACACAAAATGAAATTTCAATAACTTTCCACTTAATTATGAATTATTTATGACATGCATATAGTTAAAGTCACTGAAAAAGCATATAATTTTATATCTTTAACTGCATATATATAATGAGTATATTGTGGCTATTTAAAATTTAAATAACTTTACGTTTAACCATATTTAAATATGACTTGCATCTAGTTAAAGTTATATTGTCTTGGCAAAAAAAAAAAAGTTAAAGTTACAATAAGTCGAAATAATTTTTCTACTTTAATTAGATGTATATTATAGGTATGTCATTATTATTTAAAATTTAACTAAATTTTCCTATAATTATGAACTGCTCGTGACAAGCATCTTGTTGAAGTATGAGAATAGCACTCTATTTAGCCCTGTTTTATGTGAACATAATAGAATAATCATTAAAACCCAAATCTATAAGCTAATTGGCTTTGAAATATAGAGTTCCTTCGTGCACACATATACACGCCCATAACAAAATATTATAAAATGTCACTGAAATCGCATATATGGATTGCGTTTGTCAACATCTTTGACCAAATACATCTCCTTCTCTTGACACTATCATCTACCCAAAGTCACTACTGTCTGCAATGAACATTGAAAAGAAGTAGTTGAAAAAAATGAACACTTTACATTGAGAGGGAAGATCGACAAAATTAAACTCTCCATGTTCGAAATCGATAGAAGTAGTGAATGGACTCCATGAACCCATTTGTCATCTCTTGATGCAAGTGGTTGGTGGAAATTACGACCCTTCCTCCGTTCCTTTCTACTCCCTCAGTTTAGATTCCCGACTCTCTGCTCTATTCGTTTTCGAATGTATAGTGAGTTTCAGGTTTAGCTCGGGCCGGGATGAGTTGCATTTCAAAGGCAAGTGTGTCGTTTGATTTTTTTTTTTTTTTTTATAGTAGGAAGATCAATTCTAGCATATGAATGAAATTTGGTTCCTGTAAGCAGTTATTCTCCATTTAAATGTTTTCCGTCAAACAGCCGCCACCATTGGAAAATTGCAATTTTTCATTTCCGTTGGCCTATTTTAAACTATCCAAACGTGCCATTAGTCTTCACTCTTCATTGCTGCTGCCAATCCCTTGCGAGACTGCCATTAGCAGAACTTCAAAAGTAAGGAGCAAGCTCACCGCTCCACCGCAAAGAGACGCTTCTCTCTCTGCAGCGGTAACGACATCGATGCTGAGACTGCAGTTTTTTTCTATCAGACCGCCACGTTTGATCTATCGACGTCTCTCTTCGTATAGTGATAATTCCAAAAGTATCAAAGTGCCTTAGCGACGCAACAAGGAAAAGTAAAGATGGTGATGCTGACGATGATTCAACAACAATCAAAATTGTTTAGTTAATAATTCTCCCAAGTCTTTTGGCTTCATCGTGACAATTGATTTTGTGAGCCTGTATATACACATCCACACAAGTGTATCTGTAGCCAAGTTGATGAAGGTGTGTATGGTAAATGTCATTGTAAATTGGTTTAATCAGTACCCGCAAGTTGACACTTTCATGAGTTTAAGTAGTGTCAACTTGGAGGGGCATGTTGGAGATATAATATATGATTTTCTTTAGTTAAATTGGTTAAAATCACTGATTGATTACCGAGCACTGTAAATATATAGTCTTAACATCATAATTAATGTGAAATGATGCGAAATCCCAACTAATATAAAAATAAAAATGAATATGGATGTCTCTTTAAAGGAATGTTACCACAGGTTATATATCTTCAATAGCTCTCTAAGAGTTTAGGATCAAGTAATCTTCTTTATAAAGGAAGATTTATTTCTTGTAAACAATCTTTTGTGATCAATGAATTTCTTCTTGATTTGCTTGACAAAAAGGTACCTGTCCACATCTTGCTTTCTGTGCATACGATCATGTGTATGGTTGTATAAGATGGAAACATAGACACGCGCATATAATTAGAATATGTAGAAAATCAACCAGTCTGGTAATCACGTTAAGATTTTCCTGGTGGAAAATCCTGTCATTGCAGGTTCGGAGCCCAGTTCTTGGGGACAAATTCTCTTCAATGCACGGGGGATTTCTGGAGTCTCAGGAGAACTTTCCTTTTGCAATACAAGGGATTGCTCCTGATAAACCCACATGCATTTTCAATGGGAGAACTGGTGAGATGGTTCGTTCGCTTATATTTATGGGCCCTACTTTCTATCAGCGACTGCACCACATGTCTGATCAAGGACAAAGTCAAATTTCGGAACACCGGTCCGGTTCACCGGCTGACCCGGCAGCCTGCGGCAGACAGAAACCGTTTTGGCGGCGTCAAGTTCGGTGAAATGGAGCGTGACTGCCTGATCACTTACGGGGTATTAGCCAACCTTCATGAACGCCTCTGTACTCTCAGTGACTCCTCTCAGACGCACATTCGCCTGAAGTGCAAGAATGTTGCCAATGCGATTTTGCAGCCAGTGGCTGGCGGCCGGAAAATAAGGGACCGCCGCTTCTATGACTCTCTTGGTGACGTAGCCAAGGTCATCGTGTCCTATGGAGCCAAATTATTGTGCCAGGAGCTTTTCAGCGTGGGCATAACACTTTAGCTTGTTATTGGCAAAAAAAAAAAAAAAAACAGCTTGTTAAGTCAGTGTAAGCCCCAAAAAAAAAAACTGTTAGTGCAGGTATCCCCTCTTTATATCAAGATGATTATTTGAACCGCTGTGTTTAGCAGAAGAGCCTCATTTCTCAAAACATGATAAATCAAAGTTTGAATGTCCGCTAAGGGAGATGCACACATTTAGCACTCGACATTACCTCAAATATTATTACATTCAATAAAATGATACATGTGCTTTAACAAGAAAAAAAGAGGCCGGCTCTAATGCGAACTTGGAGCTTACAATAACTTATTTTGTTCGAGCTTAGTGCATCCTTCACCTTCAGACTCCACTTTTTGAAATAATGGCATTCTTCTTCTTCTTGGAGAAAAAAAATCCCACATGATTATTTTTCAAGTCGATTAAATCCCGTGATTCTGGAATCCTTTAACAACCATGCATGGGAATACTTGCACCACAAATTTTACAACAATGATTGTGAATTTTCTGTAACGAAGTTGTCAATCTGGAAAATAATTACAGATATCATTATCTGCAGTTTACGTACTATTCCACTTGCTTACAAAAACAGACCATATTATCTAAACCAAAATTCCTGAACTCAGTGTTATGCAGTAGTGTGCTTGCTAACTTGTTTCCATTAATTTGCGAGGGAAAAAATCTGGTTGATGAGTACTTGCTTATACTGGATTTGATTGGATAACAATGAAGCAAATTACCACGTTTACTTGCGTATAGGCTACTCGTCGTCCGAGAGAGCATAAACTTTTTTTTTTTTTGGGGGCAGCATTTGAACCCTATTTTCACCACCCCGGAAATGAGTATCAATTTATGCGAAATTCGCTAACACCCCCACTTGATTGTTTACGGTGCAAATTGCACTACATATAAGTTTTATAGTTATGATAGGATG